>JAHMML010000044.1:58988-127518 GCA_020341155.1 Eciton burchellii | reverse complement strand
ATTCCGCGCGATCGCCTCCGCTACAGTGGAGTAATAAATTCAATAACGGAATATTTCGCTGGATTAAGTTTCGCGACATGAAAACGACTGTCAAACCGTGAAATCCCGGAAAAAAGTGGAACCCGCTGCCGGTTTCGGTTCCGCCTGCCGGAAAACGGAAAAATCGAAGCCCGGCGAGCTCGCCGCGTACGTTGCACGCATCGTATCGTCGCATGAAATGACGGATACGATTTCTACGGATGATTCACGGCTATTTACGTCGCTGCGAATTTATCATACCGCACCCGGCCTTATTTCAGTCTCGCTAAACCGCGCGCTTCATCGATTTCATCGCGCATCGTCGCCTCGACCCGTCGAACGGTCGATCGAACGGACGCAGCGATCGGAAAAATTCGAAAGCTTGCTCGCTCATGTAACGATCACGTAACGATCGCTTGATCGACAGGTATGTCATGCCGCTTTCGTGCCTGTCATTTTGTCTCCGTTTGCGTGCGACGCCGCGACGGTTTGACAGCTCGATCATGCATCGCGCGTCGTCGCGATATGCAAAAACAAATTGTTTAACGGCGCGAATGCGGCGATTCTGTCGCGCGATTTTATTTGTAATGCCGCCGCGCGTAATTATTGCAGATCGAAATTTTCGCCGCCGCGATCGCGCGCAAAGCGCGCGCTAATAAATCCAGCCGCGTACAGCAGCGGACATTAATTGATTGATACGCGTGTAACGATCCCGGCTGCCCGCAAAGCCATCAGTTCGCGCCCGTATTAACCCACCGAAACTGATAACATCCAACACGAACATCGAACAGGAACATCCGACGCCGATGTTGCGGCGCACACGCCTATTGTCCTATTAACGGCAGATATCTTCGCCTCGATACTTCGACGCGTATGTGCATCGATGCAGCTTCCGTCACGGTGACATTAATTGCCGAAAGTCACGCCTAATGAACGACGGTAATTGAATGAAATCCGTTTACCAAACATATCGAGATCGATGTGATCCCGCTTTGGCGAATGAGGTTTCTTCCCAGTTTATCGTGTAAAGTAATCTGGCGCGTGCGCTTTTATAAAGTTGCATGGCGGAGATAGAAGGGAATTGTTTTCTGTTGTTATGTGAATTGCATCGTACTTGAGGCATACATTTACACGCGCGAATAGAAATATCCGTGGAAATTTTATGAAGCGTAGCTCTAATTATAATCGTGAAATGTAAAGCTCGAACGATAAAGTTCATTATGTGTTAATTAACATCACAGATACACAATTATGTACGTTACACGAAAGAAATATACTACGTGAAATTTTTCCCTATATTTATCAGCATTTAGTCATGACGACACGATTAATTTAGTGATGATAAATTCCTTGATATTTTATTAAAGCGCGCATACAGATGCATGATGCGAAAATCGATCGACGGTATCGGATATAATTATCTCACACACACACACACGCGCGCGCGCGCACACACACACGCACGCACGCACGCACGCGCGCGCGCGCGCGCGACAAATGTTGTAAAAGTGAATAAAATAATCGTCGAGACACCATTGAGAAATGCTCGTAATTGCTTTTCGATTAATGAACCGAGAACCTACGAGAGAGTCGATCAATTCGCGAATCAATACTCTCGCTCTCGAGGAATCGCAGAGATTTTCTCCGTCGTTCCCCGCAAATAAAGTTCATTATGTGACGGACGGTACCTTGATACCTCAGCCATCCCTCACGCAAATCTATCCTCCGTTGTCTCGTAGCGACACGCCGCCAGGTTACGAAATGAAATGAAAAAAAAAAAGAAAGAAAGAAAAAGAGCAATGGAGAAACAAGCGAGAACGTAACCAGGCGCGGTTGGGCCGCAAGCTACTCCGGACAGATTTCAAGTTTGCCGGGACGGGAGATCGTCGTCCACAAATAGCTCGCCGGTGCTTTATTGTTTGCCCCGGGCCGAGGTAAGACGAGGCAGGACGTGCTCGCACGCCTCCGGGTCACGCTTGCTTCATCCTGCTGTCGCTTTCGCGTGCGTCCTGCCTGCATAAATTACGTTAGCGCCAGTTCATCAACTTTCGCGCGGGGCGAACTTTCGGGGCGAATTCTCGTTTCGGATTATTACTATCCCCGCGCCAGCGGGGATTTTAGCGTAATTGCGAGACCGCAGCGCAGCGCACGCGCTCGTTCACGCGGGACGTCTGTGATTTATGAACTAATATCTAACAAAATCGCGGGCGTACGCGCCACTTTTTCGCGATTCGTTCCGCCCAGAAGTCAAATTCCAGCCGTTGTGAATTTTTCAATTGAATCACCGTTTTCAATTGAATCGTGATCAACTACGTGGCGTTGCGCTACGACTTGTCGCTAGATTTATCAAGAGAAAGGCTGAATGAACTGTCAACCGTACGATCAGACGTGACGTTGACGCTACGCAGACTGAAATTGCGACCCATTCGCCAGCAGATACGAGCTTTCTCTCATGGTATCCGACGATTTACGATATTATTACGACGAAATTAAGTTACGGCAGGATTAAATTCCGACCAGAGCGATTTCACGACACGGATATTGCGCCGTTTATTTCCGCTAAGCGCTGTGATGATGCAGCGACGAGAACTGTTTAAAATTGTGTCGGCGAAGTTGATTAGTCGCGTTGACGAAATTCGCACCGTCAACGACAGCAATGTAATATTGGATCAACGCGGGTGGACCGAACGAAGGGCGCCAAAGGGGACGAATCGCCCTTGAGTCCGCAGAGCAAACATTAAAGCTCCACAAACTACTCGCGAAGCGTGTTCCGCGAAGCACACGACGTGCGAGGCTAAGCGGAGAGAAGCGGCGATCGTTTCCTGGATGCTTCCGCATGTTTGTCCGCCTCAAATACTTGCCTCCGCGAGAACGTGCCGAAGAAGCTGCGGGATGAGGGAAGGAAATGAAGACGAGAAGCGGTCGCGGGCGGAATGGCCACATCGTGCTCGGCATCGCTCCGCGGCGCTGAAATACGGTCGAAATCAATTCGCGACGTGACCGCGTCGGCAACGTCGATCGCGGAATCCTTCGGTTGAAAGTATGCCGAACATAATGGTTCGTTTTGAAATTGTTCGCCTTTTGTCTCGCGATCAATGTCATTAGCGATCCCCTGACGGGGGTCTATATCGGAACCGGCGTATCGATAAATATGTCGATACTGTTTGGTCGCGCAGGGACAAAGAGTTCGCGCTCGCGAGAGTGGAATGCTCGCTCCTGAAAGGCGATTGTTCGTTTATACGATTGTCCATTTTCAGTCAGTCAGCTTGCTCTGTGCTTATTCGTATTTTATTTGCATGGAAATTTTTAATAACTCCATTTACGAGCTTTGCATTATGACATGTCATATAACGCACAATAAAACGCGCGGTAACCCGCGCACAATTGACCGCGTCAATTTATGCGGAGAATGTTACTCGAATCTATTTTCCGATTATGTCCTCTCGATATTTTGATCGTGCCGGATTTCAACGACAGTTTCAATGCCAATCCTGACGACGAGAAAGCAATGAGAAATCAAATGGCCGAATCCATTCTCTTTATTTTCGCGCCAATTTCTCGCGCTCATTTACGTTTAATGAATACGCGAATCAGAATTAGGAAATGACGTACTCGCTATGGCACGCATTCACATTATGTGTTAGATTCTGACGAAGCTACAATGAATTCCCCGTCGACGGGGAATTGGGCTACGATTGTAGAGATGCGTGGAAAGAAGACGGAATGATAAATCCGAATCATTTCTGATCTTCTGGCGGAATAAACAGCGAGTGCGGATAAAATTAATTCGCACAACGTCGGATCTCTCTCGCGGTTCTCGCCGAATATTACATTTCTGTTGCGAATGTAACGACGTCGTCCTCATCATCGTCGTCGTCATCGTCGTCGTCGTCGTCGTGACGAATAGATTAGAGCCGGGGAGTAACTTCGACAACACGCGGCATGAATTTCGTACAACTCGCGGAAATAAATGGTCGCGCGCGTACGCGCGTGCCTCTAACGGCGTTACAATTAATAACTGCAGCATTTCGCTACATTCCACGCAGTTCGCACCCTTGTTCGTCTCCCCTCGAAAAGGTCCGCCCACATCCCTGGCATTTTCCGCGTATTCTACGGTCTACGCTTCTCATCCGGTTTGTTGAAACCGTTATCCATTCACGTCGAACAATCGCCGACTTAACGAACGCGAAATCCCGCGTGAAATTAAAGCGCGAGCGAGCGTAATAAGATACCCCTCCCTCTCCCCCTCGCGTTTGTCGATTTTGAAACAAGGCGCATGTCAGGCGACTGAGACCGAAGGCTGAAACAATCCGGTAACATCGCGATTAACGCCGGCGTTAAGATAAAGTTGTACCTCCGCTGCGATTTTCTGCCTTTATTTGCGGATATTAGCAACAAAGCTGACTCGTATTTTTGCAGGCCGAGCCAGCGCTGATGTACGATAGTGTGCAGGTGTTCGCGGTGGGATTACGCACCTTGGAGCAATCCCATGCATTAAGGCCCGCCAACATCTCCTGCGAGCTCGAGCATCCCTGGGACGGCGGCTTGTCTCTCACCAACTACATCAACTCGGTAAGTTCTTGATTTATTTTCCCGCATGCTCGCATACACGCGATCTTCAAGCTATGCTTGAACGTTTGAACGTGTAATGCGAGCCTTGCTAGATATCAGGATGGAACATTACCGTAGAATTGATAATCAAAGCGGATCGTGTCGGTTGATCATGCCACGAGCGAGAGCATCCACTCAGAGGTATACTTTATGATTAATCATCTCTCCTCGAGTGCACTCTCCAGTCCGAGATCTCTCAAGAGAAGCCTGTATTCTTATTACTGAGAGGCGAGTCCGCGAAGAGGCAACGTTCGTGTCGTAAATACACCCGCGGGACGTATCTTAATTTTTCATAGATGTCTTCGGAGACTCGATAACGCCGCGATACCGTCAACCGCTTTGGATTTTTTCCGGGAATAGGCATCGCCGAGAAGAAGAGAAATCCATTGATATCCAATTTCCCATCGTTCTTTAACAATGCCATTCGCCGGATCCGCCCAGCAACTCCCCGCGGAGCGAGAACCATGCCGTAGTGACTTACCGTAAATTACCGGTAAAATCTGGCTGGTGTCCAAAGCAAGCGATATCCGATATAACGGTGAACACTCGTTTCATTCGTGCATATATTTAATGCGGCGCGATAAAGAACCGAGGCATGCAAACAAGAGGAGACTTTAATATCGTAAAGCAGGCGATCTTGTAATCGAACAATTTTGCGCAACGATAATATTGCATTACGATAGATACATGTAAACATAATATACGCACGAAACATGTCACAAGATACATTATCAAGAAGAACGAGGCTATCATTCCCAGCCCTTAGGCTGTGCCGAATGTTCAGAATCGCATGGTCGAGTCGCACTCCAAATTGTTAATATTCCTACACGTTGGACGAGCTTTAATTAATTACGCTTAAACAGAACATCCGGGAGCGCGCAGGAGATGCGTTTCTATAAATTTCAATCAACGTTATGCACGCGCGAGTGCATGTCGTTCGTACGAAACACGTGACGTAGCGTCACGCTATAGCACAGCGCGCCGGATAAATTGTTTAATATCATGATGAACGATTCCAAGGCTGTCACAGACAGCGGCCACAAATCCTTCCGTGATGTTGTACTTCCCCTTTTCAACCTGTACGACATTCTTCCCATTCCCGCGTGTCCGACAAGCCGCGATATCTGGCTCTGCGGTGTCCGTAGGGATTGATATCGCTAGAAGATATTGTTCTGGCATAAAACATTGTTGCATATACACGTGTGCGTATGCGTCTGCACATAATGTACAATTTTGTTCGCATATCACGGTAAGATATATGTGTTTTAATTTAATTTACATTTTTAATTTTCCTTCGATATTTTGTTGACTGCAAGATTGATAAATAATAGATTGCTTTGCATTTTTGCGGCCAGCGAGGTTGACGCAAGATCCTTAACTGAAAGCTGTATGCAATCTATGGAAATCCGCTGCATACCGTTCTCAAATGAGAACGAAAATGAAAAAAAATTATTCCCTAACATTATGTGTGTATATAACCGTTTATCGAAATTATTGTTCGAAATCAGAAAGAATTTGTGCATTACGAGTGCAAATGGAAATAATATCGAATTTATAAACACGAGGCCATAAATATGACAAAATGTAGGAAGAACTTTTAAAATTTGTGAAATATATTAAAGCCGACTTGTCGCTGTAATCGTAAGTACGATATTCTAAAGTTACAAATGTAAAATTATGTCAACGACTGCGAATGTGTCGGGATATCAAGCAAGTCGAAAAGATTTTACATCTTTATTAGAATTTTTGCGACAAGTCCCTCGTGAAAATGGATGTTGACCTTTACATAGTACGTCAGAATATTTCTAATTTTATTTAATACGTTAATTCCTTCGCTATATATTTCGTATCAACTTTTCCGAGGAGAATAGCAAAATTAATCGCGTAACCGATCACCAAAGCGTGCACCACATTAAATGGAATTTCTTTTACACACGCTCGGTCCAATTTCCACTGTTCCGATCCGACCAGCCTTCGTTAAACGGGAAGTCCGTCGTGCTATCAGAAGCGGTGCATAGAGTTCAATTTTTCCGAATTGTACAGACTTTCGTAACCTGGCGCGTACGTGACTTTCGCGCTACTTGTTAGGAAATAAAAAGTTCGTACGGCAAATGCACCGGTACCGGAGAGACCATTGGTGAATTTGAACGTGGCTAAAGCTAAAAGAGAAATGGGAAAAGTGGAGAAAACAAGGATAAACCCTTCCGACAAGACCGGAAAGAGAGAGAAAGAGAGAGAGAGAGAGAGAAACAGGAAAAGAAGCACGAAGAGAACACGCGCGCGCACGGAAACAAAGTACAGGAGTAATAAAGATCGCTCCGGTATAAACCATAGAGTATACCGGGAGAGAAGAAAATAATAGCCCAGCATATCTGTGTTAAGAAGGCATCTATTCTAACGGTTAGTCAAAACGCTCGCGTAGATGAAAGGAAGCGCGTGCGGCGAGGCCGAAATGTCGTTACAGTATTAAATCAATCATTGCATCGTCTTAAGAGCACAAGCATCACGTTGCGTTATTTCCTTCCCTCTTCTCTCTCTTTCTCTCTCTTTCTCTTTCTATTTATCTATCTCTTTTTGAGCTCTTTCCCCATGAGTGAAATAACATCGCGTATCTGCCGAACGAGACGCAATACGACATCCACGTTTGCCGCGTTGCAACCCTTCCATCTTACTTGTATCCGTAATTAGCCAAGTTTACTCCTTACGAGTACTCTCTCTCTCGCTCTCTCTCTCTCTCTGCCTTTGCTCTTCTTGTAATCTCAGCTTTGATGACCTTCCAGACGGAATCTCGGTTGCGATATCGCATGCGCGATATCTCGCTGTGTCGACTTTAAGCGAGCATCCGACCGCCGGCTTTGGGAAGGGCGGCGCACTTCCGCGCGCAATCATTAATTTAATAGCGCACGCCACGAGAGATTCCAATATCGGGAAGGGCAGCGGCGGGTCGGAGGGCCGCGGCAAGGGCCCTTTAATCGAAGCCGGAATATTTGCGGCGCTGTCGGTCTCGACGCTGGAATTCCAGTATAACGTGAGACGTGCCGAGACGTAGGGGCGGATTATGACGCGGAATATGTCGAAATTGATTTAGCGGGGCTGCGCCAAGCTGCGCCGGATGCGCACCTCCGACGTCAGGATACGTGTCCACCTTATACGGCGGTGGGAAACGATAAACGCCATGCGGTGCGCGGCGAGATTCGCGCAAAGCGACGATACGACTACGAATACACGTTCGCGCGTGAATGCAGTGACCATCGCGATATGTTCGCGCTATGTATACGACAGAATAGCCAGGCGCCGGCTGATGTGCTCGCTGAATGTCCGAGTGTCGCCGGACATTCGCCAGAGAACGGAACAGATCTGAGATTTTGCGTGACCCTGTTAATTTATCGTGTCGCATCTCCGTGGCACGATGCCTGTTAGAACTTCTATTAGAATTATAAACGGTGTCCGACGAAGGACACTTCTATCGCGAGAGGAATTTTCTGGCACCGATCGAGTTCTCTGGAGTTTGACAGAGTTCTCGTTTGAGTGCGGAGCTTCGTGGACGTTTTAAGGCTGAGCGTTGCGGTATCGCTGGAGAAAATCATGTTCGAGCGAGTCTCGATTAATTAAAGTAGAGCAAAGCTGAGCATCGAGCTCCCGTAAGCCGATGTGATTTTTGCCCGACGATCGCAAACCAACAACGAGCTTAATTCCCGCCGCCACCCTCCGTAATGCCTCCCTGTTCCTTCCTCCGAAAGCGTCACCGCGTTAAAGTCGTGAAACTACTTGGAGGCCTGCCAAACATCCCTATCGCCGTATTAGCTATTTCGCCATTGTTCACGCACACTCCCCGCGCCTCTCGAGCATCTTTCGTTCACTTGTGTAGATTTTGGCATGCGCATTCGACTCTTGTTTGTCCGCTTCACATTATCCTACTTTCTTATCCCGGTTTAGCTGCCCGAAGTACCCTCGCACAAGGACAAACGCAAAAGTGGGTCGGTAGATTAAAATCCGTCCGCTCGCCAGATTTGCCATAAATAAATTAAACGAACGATGCGCCAGATTTGTCATAAATAAATTAAACGACGAAGATTGCGCGCGAGCAAACATCGGGTTGATGGGGCGCCAAGTAAAACGCGATTCGAGTTTTCACATTGACAAGCGTTTTTTATGCATCTTATTCAGTGAGAAATTTATTATTAAATATATGTGTGAGTGTATATATATGCACACACATATATAAACACATATACTTGCATTCAGTTTAATTAAATATTTTAACCAAGCTTATCTCGTTTAACTTAACGCCACTACTTTGGCATGTCTCGCTTTTAGAGATTCGTTTCTAAAAAACTGTTCATCCCTCCGTGATTCATAAAATTGGAGAACGATCGTAAAACCGGCAGGATCATAACAGCGAAGGATTACGCGTATTAAAAGTGCGAAATATTTTTGGAAGGCGAAAGAGGCTATGTTCAACGTAAGGCCTCTTTATACGCGCAACGAGTACACTGGATGCACGAAGAACGACTTGAGGAAGCTTTCGCATTAGACACAAGCGTGAAATTTTAACGAGAGAGAGAGAGAGAGAGAGAGAGAGAGAGAGAGAGAGAGAAAGCTCAAAACAACTTTGCCGTAGAACGTAAGATCAAGCTATACCACAAAGAATTTTTAATATAAAATTTAATTAAAATAACTCATAAACAAATACGGCATTGTTTACTATGATATTAATTTATATAAATTATTATGATTATGTCATATGTTATTCATTATATTACGATATAATGAAAGTGACGAATAATACCTCGTTGTTACAACATTTTATATCGAAAATTAATAACATTTCATTAATTTTAGTTATAATATTTATAATATAATTTTCTTTCGTAATTGTAGACGCGATTAAAAATTTATATTCAGTAACATGAATTGAATATTCAATCGGAGATACCATATTAAGGATACATAAATTACATGAACATCGTGCATCATCGAATTGCGAGAATAAATTCTACGATGGGCATTGTTTTGTTTTCGTTTCGGTAAGCTTCGGTATCAATACCGAAAACAAAAACATATTCGTGCGTTATGTTTGCGGTAAAAGTGCGCATTTTCGTTTACACAAGTTTCCTAATATAAATAAATATTCGTGTTTAGTTCACGGCAAGAGTGAAAACGTGGCCATTATTCAACATATCAAGAGAAGCTTTGCCATCTCATCCACGAATGTATGATCAACGCTTACTCTAATTCCGATAAATAATAATGAGCACAATGCGGAAGAAGTGTTACGTTTCAAGGAGAAGAAAAAATTGACGGATATCGCCATCAATATGTCATTATTAACCTGCTATTAGTCGATCGCGTTGATTGCTCATCTCAAATGTATCATGCGATCGTATTTGATCGCGTAACATCGCGGTATGATATTCTGGAAGAATTTATCTTGCATTTATCTTTATATCCACTTTTCTTTCCTTTATACCACGACAAGAAAATACGCGATAACGTTACTGAATTGTCACGCTGATTCTCCGTGCGCAGAATATCGTCTATTTACATACGATGCCAGCGTCTTTCGCAGGTAATTAACGCAGCGTGCGATCTGTAGAAACGAATTTCTCCCTGCGTTCGCAGCTTTACGGTCCAGCGAACGGAAAATTTGTTCGAGACCGACGCACCTTGCAATTGTATTTGCTTTTTATTATCTTCCTTCGTGCACGTATACGCGCACGTATAACCTTCGCGAGCCCGCGATTTTAACTGTCTTGGTTGATTGGCGTTGCGATGACATTTTTGCAGAAATCCGGAAAGAAGGAAGAGCGCGCGTTCATCCTCTTCCGCGTCTATGAAATGTCCTCCCGTCTCGCTGATATTCCGTTAATATCGCACCGAGATTGTCACTGCTTTCTAAAACGGTCGCATCCGTCAAAAATTCACGTTCGCGTTCCTATTACAACGTATTCGTCTCGTTAATAATCATGGAAATGTAATTCGATATTCTTGTTTTTCCGTTGTTCTTCCACGTCGACAGCATGAAATATCGCACGCATTTAACGTGCAAGTATACAGTAACACGAGTGGCTGCTAACGAGCTTCGAAGTACGTTTGCGCGAATAACAAATCTAATGGCTACAGATCGATCGTTCGCCCCAATTTCGCCAGTTACATTTTCGTTGATTCTCCAAGCATTCGCTCGCCGTCGATTTCGGCTGAGCTAGTGATGGATGCACGTCGTTTGGACCATTACGGACTTGTTGTTGAGCAATCTCTACTGCAGTGTTTAAAGATGTAACCGATGTTCGTTCGATCGTTTCATTGGATCTCGAATGTATTGAATTTCATCTTCATGGAATGCTCTTTTTCAATCAGGAGCACTTTCATTCTCTTAGCGGATAATGTAAAAATTTTCTCCTCAGTTCTTTAAAAATAGCCGTTTGGAAAAAATTGTACTATAAACGCGTGATCGTATACGATGCACACGCGAAACGGTATTAACTCATTAACTGCTGAAATAAGTGAAAATGATTTTTTTTTCGAAAGCCATTATTGATTAAAGGCATACATGCGTGCGCATAAGGCAACGATAAGAAACAAAAAACAATTTATGCTTTCAGTCCGTTCTCCTTTTTTCTTATTCACGCTTAAATCCATTACTAGAATAAGGAAGCCTTATTTCTTGTTTTTAAATTTCGCCACGATTTGCGATAGTAAACACGAAATCTCGTGACATTTTGAACGTTTAATTCCGATATTTATTCGCTAAGCGGGATAGTAAAGAAAAACGCGAATAATTTTAACGGCGAAAACCGCGTTTTCATCATATATTTATTCCAAATATTTAATTATAAATCACCCTCTCACGCTATCGTAATTAAATGTTCACTTAAAATGTTCTCCCGATCTAAAATCGAGTAAAACGGGATTACAACGCGATTGTTTCTAATCATAAATCACAGATCATTCTCACAAATCGCCGAGCAGAGCATTTGCCACATTTGCCAAAGAACTTTCCACAACGGCAGGGACCGTGTTTATTCAGCAGCTGTTCGAGGTTCTCTGGCACAATTCGGTATACCGAATCACGATTCTCGCGTGCCTGTCCAACCGCGCCGAGTCCACAGTTTTTAATGAAAATAAAATTCGGCGTGTGAAAACGAACATTGTTTCGCCGTGTACGGTCTAAGTGCATTAAAATTGCGGGCATGTCGCCCTTTCATCGTGCTTCCATGCTCCTCGACCTTATCGACCCGCTGCATTCCTCCTCGCCGCAACATCCTCGTGCTTGCGTAATGTTCTGGATGATTGCTTAGCAAAATTACCTCCCCACCGCCCCATCACGCTCTGCCTCTCGGCTGTCCTCTTCTCTTCATGACATCATTTCTGGCATCATTTCGCAGCTATTCATTCCTTTTGCTCAACGGTAAGTCAAAGGGAGTCGAGGTGACCTGCGCATCTTGCTCTTGAATAATTCCACACGTTGATTCGCTCGACGAAAGAACTTTTACTAATACACAAGCATATCTAAGTATTCTAAACATTCCCGGAAAGAGTCCAAATGAGCTTTTCGAATGAAGTTTCCGAACGAATGAATATCAGAGATCTCCGAGAGATCTCTGCGATTTCGTCGTCTCAGGGTCTCGGAAAATTTACTCTGCGATTCAGAGAAATATTTCCATCGCGTAGCAAGACCAGAAAAAGATGAAGCTAAAAGTAGAAGAAGAAAGAAAGAAAGAGGGAGAGAGGATTGTAGATTAATAGTTTCTCAGCGTTCATCAGAGTGTCGCCGTCCCGCGAGACAAGATCCCGCGTTGATGGCTCAATTACTTGCGCGCGGGAGGGAAGGGAAATTTTCCTTAAGTGATTAGAATATCCATTCTTCGCACCATTGCCTTAAGCCGGCCCGTGACAGCTCTTAGATCCTCCGGGGATTTAGATAGCGCTCGCTCGGACGCGCCGTAACGCGCCGGATTTGCAGGGACGCGGATGCCGCCGGACCAAATTGCTCTCGTTCTACTTGCTCGCGCGTATAACCGGCGGTAGAACGCGATTAATATCGTTCGTAAAAGGGCCACTCGCGCCGAGTGGTCCGACGAGATTACGCGCGACGTAACACGGCCGGCTTGCTTGGTCTTTGTGTGCCGGAAGCGCGACGAAGCCAATGACTGCGGACATTGTTTAATCATTATAACGGTGAAACGGTGCCGCGAACGCGCCATTCGCGAATATTAACTCTCGAAAGGGCGTAACGACCAGCGGTGACCAGCGAAATAATGCAGAAATAATGTGCCGCGCGCTACGCATACGCGCTGGACTTTCCACTTCTGCGACTGACGATGAAACCGTTCTCTCCCGTTCTCGCTAAATTACCTCGTTAACCCTCTCGTTCCGAAGCACGTACACACAGGTGCTCGGAAAGTGTGCGCTCACGTGCGAGGAATATGCCTGAAAAATTGCCGTTTACATATAATAATAATAATACAATGCGTCAAACACTATGGTCGATTCGGCAACATTGAATGATCACAAGACAATTTATTATTAAAAACCTATCTATTTTCTGCCCAATTGCCTCTTCAGTTTCCTTTAAGCCATCATTGGGGACGGGAATATCTAAATATCATACAAATCAGTTCCTTGCTTCTCCTGAAGGAGCAAAAACAATTTTTATTTGAACAATTTACAGATAAAAATTCTCCGCTTTTGCTTCTCATTTATATAATCTAACATTTTTTTATTTATACAATCTAAATTGTTTATTTGCACGAAAACTAAGAATATATTAATATAAATTGTGTTATTTTAAAGAATTCGATCATTATTATGATAAACTTCAAAGTTCGCAGAACAGAAAATTCTATCATATTGTGTCATATGCACTCTGCGTGTTAGTGTCGATTCGTCAATGATGCGTTCACGTTTGAGCCTTCACACATGACAGCGATTACATTTTCCTACAAACATGCCGCAATGAAAGAGTTAGAAGAGCACCATGAATCCATGACGCTTGATATTCCCGCAATGTCATATTCTGCCTAAGTCAAGCTTGAGAGATTCCAAGACTCGAAGACAAGAATCGCAGATAAAGCAAAGATCAGTTGCCCTGAATCTCGCGTTACACGCGTCTGATTTATGATCTCTGTTCTCTGCGATGCTAATGACAGTTGCATCCAATTAGACAACAATTAGAGACGCGCGCGATCATTCCGTTCCCATTGACAATCTGACATGACGATGATTGATATTCAATTCTATAACATGTCCGTCTTAAGCATCAAAACCTACCATGATTGGATCCTGCACATGAGGCGGATGATTATTTGCAAAACGCGTATGTTTCTCTATTGACTGACGCTCTGCTTTTCGCTCTGTTCACAATTCCCGACTTGGAGATTCGCACATGAAAAGAAAACACGCTGCACACGTGTTATTAATGTTGACGATGTGTTTCTAATCCAAAATGGGAATCAATAAACATTGATTTCCATTCAGAGATCTGCAGAACAGATCGTTTCACTTTCCGATTTCACTTCTGCTTTCAATGCTCGATTTAGCAGCGATCCAACCGAGCTCTCGCACAAATGCCTTGCGTCTCTTCTCTCGGATTCATTTTCACATGCAGCCACGTTTCATTATTCATTCATCTCATTAGAAGCATCGTTTCATTTTTCTGTTACTTAATCTCGATTATTCCTCTGATTACGTCAATCCCATATAACTGACTTAATGCAGCTAACGGACTCTCGTAATTCCCGTTTAAACATCATTGCGATGTGTAGCATGAGAGAATCGCGTAAAGGAGACTCGGAGTCGGTTTTCGTGACGAAAACATTTCGTACTTATACAGACGTTCCCTCGGGTGGTGTTATCGAGGATCCGTTCCTCCGAATGGACGCTCGTACCTTGCCACGAATGTCCCAGGGCGAAGCTCGGAATTGCCGCACGCTATAACCGAGTTAGTTCCTGCTCTCTAATAGGGCATTTCAGCATTCTGCTAGATCCTAGTCGGTGCGATATTATGCTTCCAGCCGAATAGCTTAATTGAACCGAACGAGAAATAATTGCCGTAGCCGAGAGCCCAGATTCCGCGCGCGGACTCGGTCCACTTCCTTCGACCGAGTCAAGTCGAGTCTTAATGACGGCGATTCGTAATTCGCGCGGAGGCGCGGGTGTAAAACTGCAAATTGCAGCCGATGAATCGCAGATGGTGTCCGAAATCGCGTCTAGATGGGGAGAGGAGGAATTAAATCTGAAAGCTCGGCATGGACACGAGCGCTCTCGCGCTAATACTCGATGTCGCTCGATATTCATCCAGCGGAATTACAACGATTTAATAACGTTTAATTGGCGACGCATCGGCTTTAATCGTTCGAGTATCGACATCCGGGCCGTCACTGTCCTGTGAATCCGAACGTGATCGTACCGTCGATGCAAATGACGTCGCGATAATCTCTCATCCGTTGATCGCACTGACGTTCGCCAATAACAGAGTCCGCTGGTATCACGGCTACGTACGTGCAAACACCGTCGCTCACGTAATTAGCGACGTAATTAACATACTTGCTTCAGAAGAGCGAGTTGAAGACGTCCGTAAAGCGCATGAAGCAAATGAGCTTCCCGGTTTTTATCGCGGCGATACATCGCCGCACCGAGAAGGCGGACTGGTCGGCCAGAGGAGAAAGCGCTTGATTAATCGTGGCTACGCGAAGATAGCGGAAGCGCGAAGACAGGATTGCGTCATGAAGAGCACGCGACTTTCCCCCTAATTAAGCGTTTGCGGATTAAGCCACTCCTGCAGTTCATAAGTCCAGCGAGACGTCCATGTTTGCGCTAACGACGGAGAATACATACCGAAGCGCAGCTTTGGGACTTGTTACGAGACAAGTCAAGTAACCGATCGTTAAGTTGTGCACTTAAGCACCGGTAACTTAACTGTGCCCGCGCAATCCCGAATCACTGCCCAGCATCGCGTGACGTGCCTAAACTATAACGATATATCGCGTGCGCGCGGATATTACGTATAGATGCCTTGCAACCTGTTGAATACCGGGATCGCTCGCGTCAAAGTCTGCGAGCAGGTAGAACCGCGTGATAAATTATCTAGCCAGCTCCAATCGCGGATCGGCGTCGAATGACCAAAGCTTGATTGCGTCTTCCGCACTGATTAATTGGCGCTGACGCCAATTAAATCGCAGGAAGCGCAGCCGCAACTTAAGTAGCGCCCCATCGCGAGAAACTATTTTCGCGCTGCATCTTCAACGGAGAATAGCGGTGTTATGTATGCAGCGCAATTTCGCGTCGTTACGATTTCTTTAGGGAAATGCGATAAATGCCGCCATGGTAATTAGATGCCCGCGTTCGGCCCGGTTTACCGTTTAATCCAGCCGCGGGCTTTCCTGCGGTACTTTTTAACGGTCGTTTACGGTCTTGCACACAGCGAGCCATTGCCGTCAGGAACATTGGAAGTTGCCCCTTCGTTGTTTCACGACTTGGTCCAAGTTCGAGGCTCTAACCGGAGCAGGAACGGGTCCACTAATTTACGGCCGTACTTCGTTATCCCCGTTCATTTCCAGTTCTAGCATTCTGCTCGCGCTGGGATAAACCGCCATCGAGAAATATTTCAATTAATCACGATCTCAATTTGAGGACTATTCACGGTTCTTTTTAACTGCTTTTTGATCGCGGACACATCGATACGTAACGCGAAAATTATGATTGTTTATCTGCGATATGTTCTACGTTTATGAGAACCTCATAGAAACAGATTCGTGAATAACGGTCCACGGATTGTAAATAAATCAGAGCACGTGTGTAAATTCATTCATTAATTCATTAATGTTAAGGGAAATATATCGTGAATGAATCTATGAAAATAGCGTAAGGTGTCCTTTTCTCATATTAATAATAAATTTAGGACGCTCCAACCTTGCGGGAGAAGGATATATATTCAGGGTAGCTATCGGACAGAGGTCTGCAAATAAAACCACGCGTTCTAGCGTAAAACTAAAATCTGTACGGCATTGCGTTTCTGTCAAAACCATTACATGGGACCGGAATTTACAGATACACCGAACTCTCTGGATCAATATTTACGATATCAAATATCGTTATTGGATTTTATTGCTTGAAAAAGGCTTGGAAAATCATTCAACCTCGATCATTTATATATAATTTCCATCATTGCTGATATCTTCGCACGGAAATGTCTGCTCACGATAATCCACATCGTCACTCGTGGAATTTCAATTATCAACACGAAAAGGAAATCATTAAATTCATAGTTGTTTTCATGCTGCAGAAAATATTGCAGTTTTTCCATCCCGCGTAAAGCGAATCCGCTTTCCGGCATAAAACGATCAATGATGCATTTTTGTTCGTTTCTACAAGCGCTCAATTTCATGCAGTCAAACTCGATTGATTCCGATCTTGTCTGCAGAAGCGAGATAATTCCATTGCGTCCGCCATCCTATCGATCTTATTTAATTTAATGGACTTGCCAACAGAGGAGGAGGAATCTTAAATCGCTTACAAAGGGATTGAAGTAATCCTTACAAGATCAACGCACGTTCGCAACTTTCCCTTTCTCTCTCTCTCTCTCTCTCTCTCTCTCTCTCTCTCTCTCTCTTCTTCCGTCTCTTTTCCTCGTACCATTTGAATGATTCCAATCCGGTAAGTCGGAAGAACTCTTCAAAATGCCAAGGAGAATTCTTCTTTTTCTTCCTCTTCTTATCGAAATGTCAGGATCATGTTCTATATTTTATTCAGTATATCTGTAATGTTGATGTATAACTTTCGCACCAAGTTTTGGAAACCATCCAGATGGCCTAGGGGTGTTTGGTTTCCCTTTTTTTGCGATTTTTGCAAGCAGGGTGAGCAATTTTATCGTTTCATCCTGCTTAGAAAAGAGAATTCCCATTATAGTAATTATTCTCTTATGTGAAATGGATCTAGATTATTATAAAATAATCTAGATTATTATTATAAAATAGTTTTGTAAAATGGTGAATTCGCATCATTATGACATTGGAAAGTGTTCGCCCGCATTCGATGCGACAACATAAATTATTTAATAAATACCGAGTTTTCCGCAGAGTACAAAATATTGTTATGCTCAGATGTTCATTATTTCTTGACCAATCTCTTTTTTCTTTTTTGATTTGTACTGATTTTTATATTCGTATAAATGCATCAATTTTGAACAGAACGGACAATCAACACGAGGATTTAATTATATTATATTATAATTTTATATTTAATTTTATATTCGCAATATTAAAGCGATTTGTTGAATTACAAATATAACATACGCGTAACATATGCACGCTGCGTATATACGGAATAATTTGCGAATTCGCTGTCGCTGTCGTATAAAATGAATATTATAAAAAATATCAAACATGTCGGGAAACGGAGGCTCGTAATCGGCTCGACTTGCGCGATATCATTTATATACAAATACTCGGATTAGGGGGGATTATTTGTACTTTAATTGAGCACTCTTCATACATCAGCAGATTTATATGAAATTTTAATAATTGCGATGACATAAAAACTACCACAAAACCTGCGTGACCTACGTACGTTGCTTCATCAGCGTTATAACGGCTAATAATACACAAAATTCCGCGATATCGTAACTCACAATAAATAAAGCCAACAGACAAGAGCAAAGTTAATAACGTCGCCGTTAGACATGCGAACAATGAATCGCATATCTTTCAGGACACCGAAACAGCGCCCCGAACGTGTTAATCTTTCAGTATGATTACGCGGACGTAATCCATTTTTGAATAATTCGAAGCGGAACGCGACACGTACGCGACAGGAATGTTTCGCGATATTTGCGCCGTCGTCGCGTTTCCTCTTGCGTTGGAATATTTTTTTTCCTAAATCTTTTACGACGCTACGCGACGCCGCGCACGTACATTTCTCAACGAAGTTTCCGTTCTCGCAAGGTCTCGTAACTGCAAATGTATACTTCATCTACAGAACGAAGTTTTCATGGAGGACTCGCTATCTCGGCGCGTACGCGATTGAAGTGTAAGTGTCTAAATTTAGCGATACGGTGACTCGCATCTCGCATCGCTCGCGCGTACGAGATGCTGCAATTTCCGCTACGTGAATAACTGTTTATCAGCTACTTTCTATTTATCTTCCTACAAAATCTCGTCACTTTTTCTCCAGAGACGAATGTTTCCTCTCGCGCGGCGCGCAAGCGAGACCGGCAAGCGTAATGAAATGCCGGATTCCCCCGCGTTATTGAAAATGTCCACCGGAATCGGAAGCGGATGCCGAAAGTGGAGTAGTAAAATCTGAAAGGGCGCAGCCACAGTTTCAATTTACGATTTCCAATCGGTATAATAACCGTATCATTTTTATTTATACACGGCTTTGCACTGTTTATCATCGTCAATCCGCGCGTGATGAGGTATCGCGCGGTCCTCCCTGCGATCGAGCGTAAATCACATCACATAGCTGCGGATCGACCTTCATTGGCTCACGTTGTATTACACGATGCTTCATCTTTGACCTCCCAGGGTCAGGGGAGAAAGATCCCGGTGCGCGTGCTCACGTATGGCGCACGGCGAAAGAAAAATAAGCGACTTTCTGCAGGATCGTGACTTTTTTACGGCACCGGCGAGGGAGCTTAAGCTGTCTCGGCACGGGTGCGACGTCGACTGACGAAAAGTGTCGAGTCACATGTACGGGGATGTTTGCTAACTGCCACTGCCGGTCCAACAGCCGGTCAGCTCGGGAAGAGAAGCGCTGATTTCTCATTGAACCGATCTACGCAGCCGGATTTTTCTCCCTCATCTAGCAGCTCGCTTTTGGTTGCTTCGTTGTCATGGCTCACATTCTCGGCGGGAATTTCTTCTCCTATTATGCTCCTATTATGAAAGCAAAGTTAAACACGATATGTCCCATCGATCTGCTCTTTCCCATGGCACATGGGCTATTTCGGAGATATACGCGCGCGATTATTGATTGCCTCGAAAACGGCATTTCCGCTCGTTCGCTGCTGGGACTGTGTCTATGCGCGGCTACGCGCGCGGATAATCTAACTAATGGAACTGTTCCGGGAATCACGCGCACGAGATTACGCCGCCATGTTTAGAGCGAAATCAACGATGAAAAAAATCGTGTAACACGTAATGTGATAATTAATTGCACCTTCGAGCTCTTCCGTTAACTAAATACCAGCGCGCGGTTGGCTCGCGTTGCGGAAGAAACGCGCTTGCGGATGTTTGAACACGATTCACCGCATCGATATGCCGATGACGCCAAAGAGCAATGAAACTACATTCTAGAATTGCGTCTATTCTCGATAGACGAGAAATGAGGAAACCAAATCAGGTTTTCTCGTAACTCTCTGATCTCGCCGCCGTGGATTGCGTTTCCGTCGAGCGATACAGCAAATCATCTGTTCGCCAGTTGTGCCGTCGCACGTTCCGTATATATGAAGCAAAGAGATTCCATCTGAGATTCGTGCCGGCGCTACATTCCGCTTTTAAGACGGCTTCTCATATTCTGCTCGCGTGGTCAGGATATACGCGGCACGACACGAGACTCACGAAAAGGACGCGCGATGACAAAACTCGACTTCGTCTTCGTCGTCGTCGTCGTCGTCGTCGTTGTCATCTCCGTCCGAGGATTCTCTCGCGGACAAAAGGGACGTTTGCCATAATAACAATTCACAATTATCCCGATGTAAACGCGCAGCGGTTACGTCGCGACGCTCCTCGATTGTCCCGAAGGATGAACGCTCGCGAATTTGAATCACGCCCGACAAAACGCGGCAATTTTCAGTTCCGCTCTAATTAGACGCGCCATGGAAACGGACGCCGCGAAATTTTTCATTCTCCGATTCTCCTCGTGAATTGTGAATACCTGAATTCTGATTATTTCTCTTCCTCCTCCCCCCCTTTCTCTCTCTCTCTCTCTCTCTTTCTCTCTTTGTTGAAGAATGAAGCAATGACGAGCAGGAGGAATACACCCGCAGATCGGCACAATAAGAAATGAGCATTTGTAAAGGAGAGAAAACTGCAAAATCATTCCTGCGGATGAAACTTTTGTGCGCGCGTTTTATTCATCGGATACACATTATTCCGTATGGATCTCGATTCAATTGTAGAGGAGAATCCATGTCCTCTATCCAACGCTTCGCATTGATCTAACGTGTAAACAGTAGCATGCTTGCATGATGTTTGCATAATATTTCGCTTGTCTCTTATTTTTCGATGGCGCGCTATCTGCATTTAATCTCATCCGTGCCTTCCATTTATCGGCTTCAATAATCGAAATGCTTGATACGCGGATGTGAGTGCGACTCCTGACGGGAATTTATTCCGGCATGGAACGCGTTTCTTCGCGCTTTCTGAAAAAGGAAACAAGCTTCCGTAATCCCAAATACTTGGATCAGCGGTAGTGAGGGGAGGGCGCGACGTTTTCCTTTCTCTTCCTGATCCTCTGCCAGCGGATCGCAATCTTCTATTGGCATGAAATCAAATTCTCGAGTATCGAACGTCACGAGGGGGGAGAAAAGCGTTGTACCGTTAAAAACGCTCGCGCAAATAAACGATATCGCGGGGCGGCTATCTGATATTTTTCGGGCAGCCATCTGAATTTAATTATTTCCCTGCAATAATGCGCGGAACCGTGCGTCGAAATGTATAAGCGTTATTTATCGAGCTAATACGTCGCGAAGGGCGCGTTCAAACGCGAAGTGATATTTAATGTATACGAGATTTGCGAACTGTCGTGACAATGTACGCTCGCATTCATTTACGTAAACGTAATTTGCATTTTATGAATATTTTATGAAAGCGGTGTAATACGTTTAAAACATGCGATCCCACTAATTCAGTACAATGTCGCTTTTCATACGTTAATTTCACACTTTGTGGTCGCGCGCAAACGAAAAATCTGCCAGGGAGCCAGCTCGGCGGCAATCTCGGCCACAGTCATACGGGAAAATATAAAATTAATGCAAATAGTCAAGATAAAAATAATGCGATAATTCCATACTATATTGTATATGGTATTACGTAAACCTATCGGTCAGCCGAGAGAAACGCGATTCACTTGGACTCATTAATAATTCCTCATGAATTGGAAGATCAAAGTATACCGTCAGTGATATTATTTATGATAGTGATAGTGATAGTGATAGTGTTCTGTCAGTGATATTATTTATTCTTTCGCGAGGAACGCGGGAGTCTCGCGAGACGATCCGAACAAGAAATCATCGAAATTCTCGGGTCACGAAACCGCGGAAATAAGGTAATCAAACTTTACGTTGCGTTAGGTATCTCACTCCGCCACTTTATTTCCCATTTCTATGCGTTCTCTTGCGCCTCTTGCATTATCTCGCAAAAATGAAACACCATTGAGAAACTCTCGCTGCATTTTCATCTCCGCTACGTACTTATCCCGGCGGTTTTCGCCCTTATCATATTCGACTCTTTACGGAAAAGCCTCGAATGCATTTTCGCATTGTCTCGGGCTTTGCCCGACGAATCGAAAACCGCGAGAGGCGCGGATCGTCGCATCCGACGATCAGGCGGGAAGATTTTTACGGACGGCAGCAGGAATAAGCTCGTAAAGCTCCTTTTTTATGTGCGGCATTATTTGCTCGCCAGCTTTTATTACGGGACTGCATCCCGCCTCGTATACCTCGTGCGTGCGCGCCAACTTGTTTGCGCGTGCTTCGTTACATGTCGTAGCTTTTGCACGTACGCAATTCCGGCCCTTAAATACTTGACTCTGTGGTCTTCCTTCCGATTTGCTCGTTTTGTTCGCACGTTACGCGAATAATGTATGAGTAAGGAGAGAAAGGCGATGCCTCGTCTGATTACCGCGGGCGGCTTTCGCGGATTATAAATATGACTCGATTCGTCCAAGCAGTTAAACGTTTCAAGGTGTCTATGCATCAAGCATGTGTCAATCCTTTGATTATTTCCGTCTGATTACATTCGCGGAAACCATTTTTCTCGTTATGCTTATGCTTATCATTTTCTGTTGATTACATATTGCTTTTAATGAGAAGGAAAATTGTTTGATTTGAATTGTTTGTCACAAAAGTGACAATACAATGATACATATCCGAGATATTTTTATATTCAATACTTTCAGGTGCATATTCTTTTCGTATTTTGCAGCATAGACTTTGTACTCCAAGCCAGATTTTAAAATCTTTTACATCATAAACATGTTAAATATACAATAAAAGTGGAAATGCGCAGGCAAATCTGGAATTACAATACGGCATAACGTTTTGATTGCACGAAGCAGCGATATGCCAGGAATTATGGATATCGCATAATTTTTAAAAATGCGGGAAGAACATCCCCGGTTATCCCAAAAATCCATTTTTGCGTTTCGATACTAATCTACAATTCTGTATACGCGTGCAAAAGTTTGATAATTCGTTTTTCACGATCATCCACTAATCATTACATATTTATTTCTTGCGGGACTTTCTTGTGGGTCCTCGGGAAAAAAAACGAATCGCTTAATTTTCTCGGACGAAATGAGGTAGATATTCGACTTTTTCAAATTTATGCGCTCCATGATTACCCGCGAACGCGGCCTACGCGTACCATAATTCTTCTCAGTGTCTCTCTTTCTGCCAGCATTGTTCTTAATATCTATTCGGCGTCTCGCAGATTTCCATTCTAAGAAAAACGACGGAAAGCCGACGAACGCCGGCGACTCCGCGCGAAATCCGCGTGAAGCGAAGAGCTTTAACGACTTTGCAAGATTCGCGCGCATCAGCGGCGATGACTTTCCAAGTGTGAAAATTCTTAAGTCGATCGGGAAATTTTCTGAGCCGGTAATACACCGGTTAGCCGCCACCGAGACCGTTGCACCGCGCGACTTTTCATCCCTCCGACAAACACGTCGCCGATGCGCGAGAGATTGAGAGATCTGCACGTGGCATGAGCATACGTCGCATCTTAATGTGGTTGACAATCTACGCGCAACGCGGAGGGAAATCCTTTTCCCAAGTAAGTTAACTCGCAGCGACACGATTTTATCTGATGGCGGATGATCTCACAGTCGCGATATCGGAACAAATTGACGTAACGTTTGCGTCAATAAACGAATGGAAATTCCAATTTCCGATATTTCTAGGATGGAGTTTGATTTATCGATAGCAGGATGTTGAGTATTATACATCGGAAAAATATTGGACGAGCGTCTGTATGAATAGAATATTATACATATTTATGACACACGTACACACGCGTATACGCGTTGCGATTGGACAAATTATCTGTTATCTCGAGTTCAGTCAGCTGAATGTCTCGTCAAGTAACCTTGCGAACTCGTGCATAAAATATAAAGAGAGAGAAGGAGAGTACATGTCCGCTACGGTTTTTGTTGCAGGTCGAAATGAAAGGGATCTCCGGACCTATCGAATTTAAAGAAGGTCGTAGAATACAATTCAAATTGGATCTACTGAAACTGAAGCAACATTCGCTCGTCAAGGTACGTCATGACTCGCCGAGCAAAATAGGAAAACGTGAAGGAGAAACGTGAATGTAACAGAGATGGGGATACATAATATATGTATATGTATATATATGAGATCATATGCGGAATCAGGTAGGCGAATGGCGTCCCGGCGTCGGCGTCAACGTCACGGACACTGCGGCATTTTTCGAGCCCGGCATCGGAAACGTAACACTGATCGTGATCACAATATTGGTGAGTCGATATATCTCCATATTGTCTGTGTATCGAATTCAGCACGTCGTGCTTGCTACGATAAAGGTAGCGTCTGAAAGTGACGCGTCTTCGTATCTTCGAGAACAATATACGCCTTTTATCGGGGCATTATAGATGATACATTCGCGGATACGATTGAAACGGGCACGTCGAAATATATTCAAAAAAGCTGCTGTAAACAGAAACGCATGTTGCACGCAGTAAAGTCCCCGCATACGTAATACCGACTGTTTCACCGTCTCGAAACTCCGACACCGTCGTCGTACCTCCCATTTTGGAAGTGCCGTGCTTTTGGAAGGCGCGCAGCGTCCGGTTGAGAGTTTCTCGATATGGTCGGCGCCGACGTGTCTCGACAGAAATCCGCGTCACGCCGCAGCGATCTCAAAACGTTTTCCGTTATTCTTGCATGAATCCCGGCGCACGCTCGGCGCGCCCGCAGGAGACGCCGTACGTGATGATGCACCACGAAAAGAACTACACCGGGAATTCGCGGTTTTACGGTTTTTGCGTGGACCTTCTGGCGGCAGTGGCGAGACAGGTGGGCTTCTCGTACCGGCTGGAGCTGGTGCCGGATAAGAAGTATGGCGCGCGGGACCCGGAGACCGGCGAGTGGAACGGCATCGTGCGAGAGCTCATGCGACATGTATGATTCGGTTTGTTCGTTTCATTTCTTGCTTCACTCTCCTCCCGTTCTCCTCCCCTTTCCCCCCCCTCTCTCTCTGTCTGATTCATCTATACTGATTCACTTCCCCGTCGCCTCCTCCTTCGGTTCATGCACCGCTCACGTATCTAACTAGAGGATCGTTGGTTCCTAGCTGCATTCTTGTTTTCTTACTTTAAGCTTTCTCCGACTGCAGATCCGAAAGAACGTGCTCACGATTTGTCGATAGTTTGTACGATCAATGTACCACGTTACATCTCTTTATCAGATAATATCCCGCAAGCATTTGATGTTTTTTGTTTCTCAATGTGTAAAACGTAGAAGTATGTAATCGCGATTGATGATTTCCCTGCAATGGCTTCTAGCTCACGTCTCGTTTTAAGCCAACGTTCCGAATCCGCCGTAATCCTCGTGTATCTAGTCACGTTCCCGTTACACTGACCAGTCGAATCTGTTCTTCTAGTAACTCATTGTGATCAATTACTCTAGCGCAGGACGAGACGCTGCGAAGGTAAATCACGATGCATAGCGCGCATCGCTCGATACCGTCGACGTAAGATCATAAATCGATCAACGATTGATAGCAAGTCAATCACGGATCCTAAGTCTGGCATCGCCCGGCATGAATATCGCGGCATCACGAAATTCATTAGCGATGTGTCGATCAAGTTCTGAACAATTTGATTAATCTTCTTGATTACGTAATCATGGACATGCAATTTTCTTCATTCTATGAAACAGAATGTAATATTTTGCTGATTATTGTAGAATGTAAAATGCGATGAATCTAAAAGGATTGTTATGTATTGCAAATGGGAAATTTCTGTTTTCAATATGTTCCATTTATTTCCATTTCGTTTTCGTTCATATTTATTTCATTTCTATTTTATTTTTGTTGATCTCTATTTTATATTTCATTTCTTATGTATTCGACAGTGCATATATAATTTGTGTACTGACAAGGATTTCCTTCATATTTGCATTATATATCAACGCCAAATGGATGAATTATCATAATATTTTATGATTGAATTATTTAATTAGACATTATAAGCGATATTCGAAATAGAGGCACATATAATAGCCAATATCTATTTTTTGCATATCGGCATAATAATTTTCCATATTTTTTTTGTTTTCTCGTATTAAAACGAAATATTTTTTTTGGTGAGAAATAGAAAACACGAGGCACAATTTATTAATACAAATTAAATATCCGGTAAATATCCTGTATACATACATAAAAGAAATGTATTTTTTATGATATAATATAAAAAATTTCATTAAAAAAAATTTATAAAATGAATTGATATCCACTTTTCGCAATTTATCTACTCTTTTAACAAACAATAGGTACATTATCACAAAAATTCTTAATAAACTGTTCATGAATCGGTGACAATTTTTATGTAATTATTATCACTCGCTGCTGTCATAAAATTTAACGGTGTCTATGGATCTTCAATAATCATGCATCTCATTGATACATGTACATAAATGTTGCTTCGTATCCGCGGAATTTGTAACTTGCCAAGATCTCTTTTCTCGTTAAATCTTCCACGCCTTATTCTTATCGCCTTGTGCTTCACGTATCTCTCACGTACCTCTCATTCAAAGTTCATATATTATTCAAGAGAAGGAATTAAAAATAGTCTTGTACAGTCACTATCAAGTTGACTTTAAATTAATTTTATATCTCATCTCTTTTCTGTTTTCAAAGAATATGTATCTTAGATCTCATACGGCCGCTCTTATATGCGGATCCGTTTTTATGAAAATATTTCAGCTATTTAACCTTATATCTAATTTTTATGTAACGAAACACGCCGTTTCTTGCTTCGGTATTTCCATTTTAGAATTACGATCTGTGATATAAACGTTTGTCCGATTCACTTTTTGCGAGATAAATCTCTCTGTATAGGGAATTTTACTTAACTACGCGTATGCTACACGCGTATAATCTTCCATCTTTGTTTGTATGCGCGCATTCGCTTACGCGCGTATTAAATCTCATGCATATGTATCACGTATGTAGGCGTAGAAATCTTTATTTATAAACAAATATAAAACTTCAAGCGGCATGCATACGTGTGTGTTTCAGTCTCAATGGAACAGCCTCGGAAATATTAAATATTAAATAATACTGTCAACGATACTAACGATAAATTGTCCCAAGACGCGTTTTAATCACCGATGGAAATACACGGTTGTCGATCTCTTCGGGACACGTATATCTCTCGATGCTCACGTGCCGAGTGCATTCTTTAGCCGTTGCCATTACCGTTAATTCAGTCGAGATTTTCATATGCGCCCCGTAAATACCAAATCTGGTCGACATCCCCTTTAATTAAATCTCTCGCGTTTTCATCGTACCGCGACCAATGGTCCTGTTTTCATCTAAAACACCAGAAGGCTTCGCGAAGTGAAGTTACTTTATTATATCAAGAAAAATTTGAATTTAAATTTAAATCTGGACCGCGTGCGACCAACGGAGGCCGAGAGGGGTGAGAGGGATGA
Organism: Eciton burchellii; assembly: GCA_020341155.1. NCBI lineage: Eukaryota > Metazoa > Arthropoda > Insecta > Hymenoptera > Formicidae > Eciton > Eciton burchellii. The sequence continues at coordinate 99,995 of JAHMML010000044.1, read as the reverse complement.
TGGGCTAGACTTCCAGTCTCCCGAGGCTGAATATACGGGCGACCGTGCGATAACGCCCTCGCGCCTCGGGAAGATCTTTTTGTTAACTGCATCCTCGCTCGCGTTCGCAATCGTACGTATAATATTTGACCCTACGGAAGGAAGGGCCTACCGAGAGGGAAAGTATTCTCTCGTAGCGTTTGCCACTTGTTTTCGTGCAGTTATCGGAATTATTCGAACAGTTCTCTCTGCTACTCTACAAGCCCGGCGATTGATCGCCGATACGCACTCAAAGTTTAACCCAATCCTTTTTTTTCACGCGGAATGCGCGCTGGATGTAAAGAGAGACTTTCGTCCGATGCTGGGAGAAAGAAAACTCGCTGTTGTAAAATTGAAACACGAATAGATTGTCAGATTATTCCGAGGATCAGCTATGGATTGGAAAATTCTACCGATCATGCTCGTATCGATTGTACTTATCTCGATAAGAAGATCTTGGAGGCTTGATTTCTTTTCGCACATGCTTCGTTTCGTCTGTCGTATTGCTCGTGTCGTCCGGCGTGGATCGACAGATCGATACGCGAATCCGCCTTCGTCGATCCTCTATTCTCCTCGTCTATGAGATACACGCGAAACGAACACGGGGACTTACTTGCACGGAATTGATTCTGGCGAGGTCCAGTCGATGTTACGACTTCACGCGCACGAATTGGCACTCTCTCGCATCTGAATCTCCGAGGCCTTGCCGAGCCGCGGCGACACGCAGTTACGAGCGCAAAACGCATCACGCGCATCCCGCGAGAGTGTTCGGTGTAATAGTCTATCGAAGAGTAATCCATTTAGCCGGTAATCAACATCCGGAGAGCGCCATCCGACGCCCGTTCTCTTTCCCTCCTCCCTCCCTCTCTCTCTCTCTCTCTCTCTCTCTCTCTCTTTCTCTCTCTCTCTATTCCTCTGCTCTCTGTCCACACGAGTACATATGGAATGGAACATATCCGAAATGCTGTCATAAATACCAATTAAAGCTGTTCATGTCGCTTTGAAAATGCGCGATCCGCTCGGTGGAATCCGCTTCCGGATCTCCACTTCCTACGGCGCATTATTACGGATTTTCTACGGCGATGTCACTTCCATACATGTGTAATTAAAAAATGTTTCCGTAAGGTCGAGACGACGCGTCGCGAAAACGCGGATGTTTTTAACGCGACCGCGCCGCACGGAACATTGCGGTTTACAGAATTTTTGCATATTCCTCGAGAAAGCACGCTCCTACGTTTGTAGCTCCTACGTTTGTTCATTCGCCGCATTACGCGCATTACGAGACTACGATTACTAAACTGAGAACGGCAATTAAGGATCCAATCCGATAAAGTATTCGGGAAAGGTTTCGCTAGAGTATCATTAATTCCGTTATTCTTTCGCTTTCAGAAATAATTGAAAGCTACTTTTTCTAAACTGCGAGCACAAAAACAATGATAGGAACTGTTGAAGAGGAACCGCAGAAAAATCGAGGTAACTCCATCAGGCACTCCAGTATCGATTCCTTAATGCCAGTATCATAAAATACGCGTGCCGATTATTTTTCAATCAAGCTCCTCGTATCCCTCGACAGGGCGCGAAAAACAGGCCGAAATTTCCCTAATCCTGTCGCCCAGCCTGAGGCCGTAAAAAAACCTGATCTCCGCGCGCGGCCCTCACCCCTCGCCCCGAGGGGGAGGAGAGAGAGAAAAAGAATTTGCATTGAGCCCGTAAAATTTCTACGACGCCTTATCGCATCGCCCGACGTTGATCTTGTCGCCGACCATAGCCGATACATCCGGCGACGGGAGCAGCGTGCTTTTCCTGCGAAGGGGACGAGCTAACAAAATGGGCGGAAAAACCGGTGGCCGGAGAGACGGACGGACGGAGATACACATGGAAAAAAAAAGAATAAGAGGGAGAGAGAAAGGAAGGGTGGGAATGCGCGGGGAAGAAAACCTGCTGAGGGAGGCGAGCGAGAGAGGGTAGCTCCTTTTTATGATCCCCGTAGGAGCAGCCGTATGTAATGCTGAAGAGCGGGGGGAATTTCAGCGGAGACGCGCGCTACGAGGGCTTCTGCATCGACCTGCTGAAGGAGATAGCGCGCATAGTGGGCTTCGCTTACAGGATCGAGCTCGTACCGGACGGCAAGTATGGCGTTTATGATTACGAGACCGGCGAGTGGAACGGGATAGTACGCCAACTGATGGACAAGGTGAGTGGATGGGATAGGCGGCATGTGTGCGCGTGTGTGCGGATAATGGATCGGAATTAGCGGCGATACGTGAGAAATCTCGATCCTTTGTCTCCGCGTGCGTTTCACTTGACGACAATCGCGTTACTCGAATTTCCGCGAGGCTATCGGTAATCCATTTCGATCGTTCCAAGTCTCAGTGTAATTGATCATCAATGAATGCACGCGCGGGAACGCTCGGATGGTCACGCGACCAGCTTCCGGCCATCGGAACTTTGGAACTTTCGGTTGCCGCTCTAAACGGCGGTGGAATTTACATGTAACAAGATTACTCTGCGTACACAGTCCACTATTCGGCGTTTGTTGACTGCGAAGTCCTGCCGCGGTGGAATTGTCTCATGGTCAATGATGGATACGACGAGGCTTTAAGGCAGTAAGCGAGCCTCGACACGAGAAGTGGCTGACGACTATCGCGAGGAGACGCGTTCTCCTTGCGGAGAAATAATCGATGACATCGGCCGCACGGGGCACGGCGGATCCGCGGGAGTTTACCTCTCAGAAGTTTACCGGGCAACTGTTTGCTTTAAGAATCGCTACCGTGCTGACTCCGAGATCCGTCTTGACTCGGGATCGAGGAGAGTCGAAGGGAGAATACGCAATTAAAACATCGAGATGGGAATTCCGAGTCAACCGAGTCTTCGCGGAACTCTGCGGAACTCTGCATCGATCACGCGAATTAATGCGACTGCTTGCATAGCTGCGGTAATTTCTTCGGACGTCGATGCGTCGCGACAGAAGCTGCGTACCCCTCCGGATCGCTGCGAGGCACTAATGTGTAGCTCGTGCTAATCGCGTAGGCTTAGAGTGCGAACGCATCGGATGCGATTTGCTTTTGCAATTCAAATCGTAAACGGAAGGGATGCGACGAGAGACGCGCATCACGTTTCCAACAGGAAAGCGTGAAACTAGCCCGCATCGCTACGTTGACATTTCAAGTAGAAGGGTGCCGGTGCTGCGCAGAGGATGTCGATTGATTAAGAGCGGCATACACGCGCAATTCCGTTCTACCGAATTTCAATATCCCGCTGACGTTTCTAACAGATGCGGCGCTACTGGTGCCAGCAGCCAGCGATAACACGCTTGCGCGACAAACACCATCGTAAGCCACATAAAACAGATCTTGCGGTTGCGTCTTGCAGATCGCGGATCTCATCGATCCCAGAATTAGATACACGGTAGCACGCATATCGGTAGCACTGCAAATACACACGTTGTACCCGTATTGCGCATAATGATCATAGTAGCTGTAGGAATGCATGTAGCTGCACGGTAAAAGAATTCCACAGCTAGAATTCCAGAGCTTTTATGCGTGTAGCCCCGCGTTATTCGTTAAACGAATTTTCGTCTCAGCCCGGAGCGTTGCGATAGAACGGCGACTCTCCCGCCGGAGAGCTTGAAATTCGCGCGACGGACTCCCTCGTGGCGATAAGAGTTTCGCAGCTATAGGTTACGAACGCTCATTTCCCTCGTTCTCGGACAAAAAACCGCCGCATTATCCCCCACCTCTCCCTATCTCCCCCCCCCCCTCCTCTTGAGGAGCATTTAAAAAGCTCACTCGTTTTTGGGAGAACTAAGCAGAACGTAACTAGCCGCGGTATCTATGCAGAGCGATATCTGCATTCCAGAAGTACTTTCGCCCATAAATCCCGAACTTCAGGTTTGGGCTTAGCATCCGGCTGCCGCGGAAGCCCAAGGGCGCACTTTTATCGCGATGAATAATGTATAGCCCGGTGCGTAACAGAAACCGCGCGCTCTTGTATAGAAATAATTAATTCCACGCCTCTGGCGCGGCACGGCGCGACGAGGCTGGGACAGGCGCGTAATTCCAACTGCTTTACACTAAATGGATAACGTTAAAAATATGCACTATTTAAAACGAGACGCGCGAAGTAATAATGCTCGCGTGCGGCAACGAAACGGTCACAGTGTTGATAACGCAGGCAGAATGATCGTCGACGTTAAAATTTCAGGACGGGGGAAACGCGACGAGGAGATCGCGATTATTAATGGTCCGATGTTTTTCGATCCGGCTCGCATTAAGCTCGCTTATCATGATCGGCGACGCACATGTAGACCTGCACTGTACGCGTGTGTTCCGGCACGGAATTATGAGAAATCGCGAATTACGAATCCGCGAGATTTCTCATTCTCGCTGGGACCTGCGCAGACTAGCGGCCGTTACAAAGCGACCGGCACTACGTTATCCGGACGGCAGTATTAATTTTGTCAGATGATCATTAATAATAGCCGCCTCGCCGCAATCGCCATCGCGCTGAAAGCGCGTCGGCGAAATCCGAGGGCGGAAAAATGATGATAAAAAAGCGACCGTACGTAATATGCCTAGAAGCGGCGTCATATTTTAACGGCTTAAGCCGTAATTAAGTGAATCTTCTCGCGAAACGTTCGCAGTCAGTACGTCAAAGCAGAGCTTGATATCGACTGCGTCTAATTAATTTTAATTAACATGACTACATTTCTTTTCTGTCCTGAGCAATTTCAAAGAAACTTTGCATGTTTGCAAGTGGAAACGAACAGACGCGCGTTCGTGATCGAACGTGTTTAATAGAAAAAGACAGTAGCGCGTTAGACACGCGAAGTAGAAAAAGACAGTAGCGCGTTCGTGATCAGACAAGTTTAACGAAAAAAGACGAGGGCGCGCTTATAGTCAGACACGTGAAGCGGAAAAAGACGAGAGCGCATTCGTGATGAGAGATGTCTAGTGGAAAAAGGCGGCAACGCGGTCATGATCAGACACCAGGAATGAGAAAAGATGTTAACGCGCTTGTGGTCAGACACGCGAAATGGAAAGAGATGGTCGTCCGTGGTCAGACATGTTTAGTGGAAACGGACAGGCGCGTATTTGTGGTCAGTCACGCGAAGTGGAAAAAGACGGTCGCGCGTTCGTGGTCAGACACGGAAAGCGGGAAAAGACGGTCAGGCGATTACGATCAGACATGGAATGCAATGGAAAACGTGGTTTTCTTGTCGGAAGGTCTCGCTATAAAGACCTTTTCAATATTACCCCGCGTCTATTTCCAAATTAGTTTAATCCGATTGAATCCATGGAATAGACCATTCGCTAGAGCACGAAATATGCGGGTTATTAATTTTTGTCACTTCGATATATCGATATTTCACTGTCATCCGAACTCGCCGATAAATGGGGTATCATTTGTCGACCCTGCGAGAAAAGGTAACGAGATTCGACAACGAGTGAATGAAATGAAAAACGGCGCTCGCGATGCATCAGCATCGTTATGGAAATTATTAAAGCGGGACGAAAGTTTCGGTGAAATATCCGATATTAACACCGATACGATATCGCACGCTCGTAACTACACACATATGCACATATTCTTGCGGCGTATAATCGAGCGGGCACGATCGGTATCGCACTTGCGCCGGTGCATTATCTCCATTCTGCAGCTTTAGCTGGCTTTCGCGCGTAGCCGACAGGCCGGCGCGTGAAAACGGCATCGGCCGTACATTCATAAACGATTGACGCTGCGATGTATCGCGGCACCGCAATGGCGCCGTGTTGTCATCGTGCTGCAACAAATTATTGCGACCGTCATCCAACGGTTCGCGCAACAGAGGACGCAGCGTAAATCACGGCGCGAATTAGCAAGGCGGCGAGACTGGAGTATCTTTCACGCGGAACCGCTTTACGCTTCGCGTCGATATCGGCCGTTTCAGCTGTCCGTGCGAGATTTATTCTCACGATCTCATTCCATCGATCCCACTTACAGTCTGATTACTGACACTCGTAACGCACCGCGTTCATGAGACGCGAAACCGTTGAGTGAAAGAACGAAAGGAAAACCCAGCGAATCCGTTAATTACCTATCTTATTCGTATGGGATTGATGAACTACGAGCATTCGCGAGAGATCCGGGATAGATATCCAGAATAGAAGAACCTGTCGAGGTAGTGCACGCATTCAAAACGCATCGAGCGGACGGCAGATTGTCGGTAGAACCGTAATTCTGTGGAATAAGTGTACGAAACAAATATTACATATCACGCATCGCGGGATAAAAATCTCACATATGAAATGCAAATATATAAATCGTGTTTCGCCAACGTTGCGCAATAAAATTGTCGCGTGTGTGTAAAATGTGTACATCTACGCGTATTGCGCGAGGAATATAACGCACTGTGCCATGTAAGAAAGGTGCGAGCAAAGAAAAGATAAGGGGTTCCCCTATCGAGCGCGTTTGCAGCCAGATATCCGCGCGTGCAACGCAAGCTGAAAATAAATCTGTCCGAATTGTCGCCTCGCAATGTGCGAGCCGGCGAGCCTTCTCGCTGAAGAAGCAGTTAGACGTTACGGCAGAGGTGCGTATGCACATTGAGAGATCTTTGTCCGGGCTGCTTCGAATCCTGCAGTATCCTGCTCTCGATTACGTCAGCTAATGCCCGAGCGCTTCCAAATAATCTCAGGCACCTGCGAACGCGACGAAGCGTGAACGAATTGAGAGCAGCGTGTCTGCAAGATGGTCTCCAAGTGCGCGGCTGCCTGTTTGTATAGTCGGCAAGAATAAATGCCGATGAATTTAGAAAACCTAGAAGCGTTTCCTTCTCGTGTCTCCTTAATCACCTTCATTCTTGATCCGGCAAGCAGAAATTTCCTTTCCTTATCTTTCCAGTCAGCCGACTTTCCTTCTTAATTCGGAGACGGGGAAAATTCCATTTTATTTTTCGAATAAAAGAAGACACTTTTCAATAACAATGATGAACGTTAATGAATATTCTCGTCATCCTCTTCTTTCCTCTTCTTCCTTTGCAGAAGGCTGATCTCGCTGTCGGCTCGATGACAATCAATTACGCGCGTGAGAGCGTCATCGATTTTACGAAGCCGTTCATGAACCTGGGCATCTCGATCCTTTTCAAGGTAAGTGAGAATCGATGACTCATCCCTTCCTCCAGACGGTGTTGGTCTCATTCGTAACGGTGGAACGGCGAGTTAAACGCGAGAATTTATCTCGTTACAAGCGAGCAATTATCTCCGCATCCCCGGCTCACGGAGCGGAGCGCGGCGCGCTTAAGCGAACTATCTCGCTCTAAGCCGCCCTCCCCCTCTTCTGCCCCCGCCGCCCCTTAATCCTCCGGGTCCACGCCCGAAATGGCGCCACTCTGATAGCTCATATTTTTATTTCGTCCACATCCTGGTGCATTGTTGCCGGCGGATCCCGATTCTTTAGCCCATCCAGCTTTGTTGGTCTTCCTCTCCTGCCTGTATATTTTTCCGCGCCGCGCATCTGTTATTCCTATTTGCTTTTTCATTCCCACTTTCTACTCTTTTTTTTCAGTACACTCCCTTGTTGTTCTTAGGCTATCTTTATTTGCTAGCCGATAGACGTGCTCGAAAGTCAACGGAACGTCGATAAACTTTCGAACGACGAATATTAACAACGTCCGTATCGATGAATCTCGTTTCGATATTCCCTTCTATTAAATAGAATAAATAATGAGATACGAATAGCGAATCAGGATTAAAGAAGTGATAAGATTAATAAATATGTCGCGCGCGTATGCGTCTTCTTTCCTTTTTTTTTCCTTCGCTCGATAGCAGGTTCCCCAGCGTTGTAATCTCATCTGAGAGTAGCATTGTCAGTAATAGAGGACCGCTATTCGTACGACTGTAATTCCGTTTGACTGGCGCTGCCTGGCCTTATCTACTTGCCCGTGAAACTACCATTGGTTTGATAACATCTGGATAATACCACCATATTTTAGCGAAGTGGCCAATTAGTAGTTCAGCGGTAAATACCAACGGCGCCGTGTAAGAGGTTTTGTACTGGTCCCTAACTGTGCACCTGCCAGTAGCTGCGGGCTACGCGGTCAGACCAACCAGTGTTGCGATGTCTGATCAACAAAACTGAACATCTGGCACCTTAATGAATAGTGATAAAAATCTGATGTAAATTATTTATATCTACATGTAGCTACGCGTGTACAACTATGCGTTCTCGGTGATTAAACCATATTTAAGCACGCCAATTTTTAATTGATACTGACTCGTACAGGGGAACGTTTAAAATATTAATTTATTTAATTAACATCATTAAAATATATTTTATGGCAAGCAAGCCAAGCGAAAAGGAAAGGATTTCGAAATACGGTTGTTTGCCAATAAATTTCTAGCGCGGTAGCTCATTCTCGTGGTAATTTATAAATAGAAAAAGAGTTACGTATGATATAAAATTACTGTTTTGATTTCCTCCGCAAGTTTGGATCTCGTTAATTTTTAGTTACATGGTAGCGTTTACATAGCAGTAATACTTTGAAATCCGACGATACATTCGCGCGCATCAACGTGCGCACGTGTGTCTCTCTCGTTTATAATGACACAACACGTGTCGCAGGATTAGAGGATAGGAGAGAAGCGGACTAATTACAGCTGCTTGCAAGTGATGACGCGTAGATGATTTAATCATCAGAATTAATTATCGATCAGCTTGCGCACCGAATTAATAAACCGTTTAATTCGACGTTTGTTCAACGAGTCATCGGCGACTTTTCGTCTCTCTCTCTCTTTCTCTGCCTCTCGTTCTACTCTGCGGCTCTTCTCTATCCAATCCTTTTTCCACAATTTTATTTCATCCCACTCGTGGAGCTTTAATTATTCTCACAGTATCTCGCTAGGACACTTTCCTTTGGACTTCTCGTGAATTACTGTTCGCGATCGATCTCGGCCGACAGTACGGGAATCTTCGAAGTTTCGACTGAGGCTAAATAATTCCGGGTACTGCAGCACTGCGGAGTTAACTTCTCTCGGGCAGCTGCACTTTGTACCGTAACGAATGGCAGTGAAAGATTCGCTTACTACGAAGTTAATAATAGTATTGCCCGAGTGTCGTACGGCGAAGGAGCCAACGGACGTCGGCGGAACAATGCCAGTGTGAAGAAGTTAATTTCTCGAGCTTCTTTAATAAAATTTTCGCGACGATGAGATCGCGGCGCTTCATCGTGCCGGAACCGCGTTTCCATTCATCCTTAATTTCTCGGCTTCCCGCGACTGAAAAATCCGATCGAAGCTGGCAGAATTTACGGGATGGCCACTCGCGATATTCACATTCGTTAATCTTCTCCTTTTTTTCGTTGTGTTTCATCCGTTCTCGCTCTGCCAATTCGCTAGAAACGAAATTTCTTTTTTCTCTTGTTATATCATCGAGCATATTAACAATGAAATTATGATATCAATACTTAAATCGTTAAACAATTCCTTAATATTAGGAAAACTACGATTTTTCCATGATACAATAAGCTTTTTGCAAAAATTGATAGAGGAAAAACTCGATGCAATTCCTTTGAGCCGTATAATTTTAACTATTTCAAAAATTAATAGTTTCTGGAAGATCTTTGGAGACATAAAATAATAGTTTTCACTTTCATTTATCAGTACGTCTTCTCTAAAACATAAACTGAAAGATCCATCGTCTACGAATAATTATATTCGTTAAATAGAATCTGCAAAGCATCTAATAATAATTCGATCATTCGCTTTATCACGCTTTAACAGTTTCCAGTTAAAATTCCTTATACGCGTGTTCTTATCGCGTCAATCTTCTTTCGTCACTTTTCTGAATATTTTTGCTGTCACATAATTATCATACAATCCCCAGGCGAGGATAGCAGAGGAATGTAGAACCGATTGCACAGATTGTCTACCTGAAGATCTTCCGCGACGTTAATGCTCGAAGTTCGAGTGGAATTATTCATCGGGATTCCCGATGGCTCGAATCAAGCGCGTAATGAAGATAATTAAGCGAATCACCGTTGTGGAGTCAAGCAGCTGTGATATGGTAATCTCCCATCGCGAATGGCTGCGAAATTAATTCACGTTACACTAAGGACAGAATCCTTAAAAGCTTCTTGTATAGGAGATTATCGAAATTGTCATTAGTATTGTATAATGTCACTGTGATATTCAAGTTCGCGCAGCAGCCAATAAATTAAATGTATCTTGTACTCGATAATATAACCGGAAATTATTTTTCATTATTTAATATGTATAAAATATACATCAGTTACGAGGCGAGAAACGCGATAAGCGGACTTTTCATAAATTTATTTAAATGATAAAGATTATATCGCCGCATCGATGGTAGCTTGTTCTCCAATATAAGACTTCGCTAAAGAAGGATTTTTCTTTGGCGAGCGTAAGACAGAGAAAACGCAAGTTTCTTTCGCTGATTGTGCCAATCGACATCAACCAGCGCAAACGCGCTTTCTAATTAATGTAAGACGATCATTTAATTGCAATTAATGAATAGCTAGTACTGCTGTTCTTACTCTCAAAGTATCCTTTAATCATCCTACCATTGTATCCGTCGCGATTTCGTATAATTACCATAATTAAGCTATTATATATCTGAATTGTCGCTTAATCCGTTAATTGCATGCTATAATATACATTGCAGATAAAAAGTAGTTTATTATATTACTCATTATGATAGATCTGTGATTAGTAATTAAATGCAATATTATATTGAGAACGATTGATACAAATTTAACAGGAAAATTTTTCAGTGGCAGATTTCGCTATATAATTAATTAATCATTATTTTTAACGCAAGATAAGAACGGTGAATAATATTAATCAATGTTACAATTAATAAAAATTTTATTCTCTGATATCAATACATATAAATCAATACAAATAAAATTTGCGTACAGAAAAAGAACGGAACGCATTCGCAACGTACGTATATAAATTTTCCTACGATTCTAAGTCGAATCTTTCTGACGTTCATGTGACGAGATCGCTAAATCGGATTCCTGTCTTTTATAGGTACCGACCAGCCATCAGGCACGACTCTTCTCCTTTATGAATCCACTGGCGATCGAGATCTGGCTATACGTTCTAGCGGCTTATATCTTGGTGTCGGTGACGATGTTCGTAGTGGCGCGGTTCAGCCCGTACGAGTGGAACAATCCGCATCCGTGTCATGCCGGATCGGAAATCGTCGAGAACCAGTTCTCCTTGTCGAACAGCTTCTGGTTTACCATCGGGACCCTCATGCAGCAAGGCAGCGATTTAAATCCAAAGGTTTGCGCTTGCCCGCTCGTATGAATCCCGAATATCACGAACATAAGCGACCCTTCAAGCTTCTCCGCGGCGTCGATTAGATATGCAGACCTCATTACCATTGTATTAATCAACATCGAAATTAATTCGTTGAGCGAACTCATCAGTATCGCCATTGTGCAACGAATATAATGACTCGTGTAATAACACGTAATAGCATACTCTTGTTCTAGGTGCAAATAGCGACTATTATGGACTAAATACGTCCTCGCTCAGGCCCATTTCGCGATAACAGGCGGAACGAGCGTGTACAACCTTAAAATATTAATGCTATCTCATTTCAGCGGTAATTCGTGTACGAACATGCACGATTGTATACGGTAATTACTAAGTTACTAAGTTATCGCGGTACTAATTAGTCCATAATCGGAATGAAACATTATTTTCATTGGACATGATTATATCTAATGTCTATTCAATTCTATCTTTGGATTTCCCGGTATGACTCCCTCGCTCTTGCGATTCCATTAGAAAGACACGGACTTTTCAATTTTCGTTCAGCAGACTTCAGTTTCCGACTTAGTTCTCAAACATTCTCGAAACCTGTTAAACTGAAATGAGGCGCGTTAATCCCTGGAATGAGCGGAAGACGTGGAAAGAAGATGAGAAAATATTGTATTTCCAGTTTACGGGAAATTAAATTGTAATTTTAAAACATGTTCGATGTTCCTACAACATTGGAATTATCTTCAGCAAGACGGTATCGCGAAATTATTATATCGATAATTGAAATCTGCGGCAAGAATTAATTACAAAGTTAACAGCGATGAAGATCGAGCTAATCGAGGCAGCGTTCGCTTGCGTTCTGACGTGACGATGTTTTTGTCAGGCTACAAGCACGCGTATCGTGGGTGGCATATGGTGGTTCTTCACCCTGATCATCGTTTCCTCGTATACCGCGAATCTGGCGGCCTTCCTCACGGTAGAGAGAATGATCACACCGATAGAAAACGCTGAAGACCTCGCCAGCCAGACCGAGATCGTTTACGGAACTCTCGACAGCGGAAGCACCATGACTTTCTTCAGGGTATAACTAAACATATCTCATCATCTGTATTCGCGTTGTTTAGCATATTATATGCGATTATCTATCAGGGTAATAGAAACATTTTACTATCTATTCGAAGCGGATAAATTAAGAGCAGTATTAGCTATAATTATAGCATTAGCTATAATTAAAAGCAGCATCGGTAACGTGTCCATGCTAAATTTAAACTCGCGATTTTATTATGACAAAATCATTGCGAGGTCGATAAAATCCTTCCTTCTTTAACAATAACGTATACTAAAAGGATTTCCATTTCTGGATTGTAGTTATAGCTATATTAGCTCATTTAGCTTACATGTAGATTTCATTATGGATTATCATTGATTATTAAATTTTCTATCAAATTTATTATATTACATTCCGGTCGTATCAAATAATAATTGTGCGATTAATGTTACGGTTGCGTAATCGATACGCGAGAATAATTATTTCACGATTATTATGATAATCGCGTCTATTTTCACACGGAAATTGATGTTTTCATTGTGTCTGTTGTTCGCACCGGTTATGCATAGAAATCTTTATTAATAATTAATAATCGTAAATTAACGCTTGTCGGTATGGTTAATGCACGATATCACAATATACGATAACAGTTACTGGATATCATGAAATTTGACTTGTTTTTCTTCTCTTTTCCGTTTTCCGAACTTGAAGGACTCAATGATCGAGACGTATAAGAAGATGTGGCGATTCATGGAGAACAAGAAGCCGTCCGTATTTGTTCCAACTTACGAGGAGGGTATCCAGCGGGTTCTTCAGGGTGACTACGCCTTCCTGATGGAGTCGACCATGCTGGATTACATCGTTCAGAGAGATTGCAATCTCACGCAAATCGGCGGTCTCTTGGATACCAAAGGATATGGAATCGCTACGCCGATGGGTAAGCGATGATGTTTATGTTAGGCACTATACCGGTTAAAAAACAACATTGATATTTTTTAATCGTAAACTCAGATGTGCTCCAAATTGAATGCTTTAAATTGGCCGACGTTTAAATCGAATATAACATCTAATTGTTACGATACGAGCATTGTTAACGGTTACATTTTTATATCAATTTAGTCTTTTAATTACAATCTTTAATTCTATATATCTGTACTATATTCACGCATGGAAGCTTTATTGTATCAAATATTGCGCGATTGCCGCTTTATATGAATAAACTTTAATCTTGGTCTCGATTAAAACAAATCGAATTGATTGTATGTATAATACGCGTTTACGGTTCTCGTAAAATGTCACAGGCTCACCATGGCGGGACAAGATATCCCTGGCGATCCTAGAATTGCAGGAGAAAGGGGAAATTCAGATGCTCTATGACAAATGGTGGAAAAGTCCCGGGGATACTTGCATGAAGACGGAAAAGGGAAAGGAGAGCAAAGCCAACTCTCTAGGCGTCGACAATATAGGTGGGCGCTTTCCCGCATTACAGCGCATGAGATCTAAATTACATAGCCCATGAGCTCCGCCGTGATATAAATCAGAAGCGCCTCCTTGTAATCGCAGATATTTTTTATTGTCCTCATTACCCTATCATCTTTATTAAAACAGCTAAAGATAACGATGCAGAAAGACCAAGTTTCTAAGATAGTTATCGAATCTTTTTCAACTTTTTCGATTAATACCGCTTTTGGTATTCTAGTGCTCTTTTATAGATTATTTGAAATTTCTTGAGTTCTTCTAAAGAAAGTATACTTTGATATCCCAGGTTTCATCGGTTTAATTTCATTGGTTTGATCATTCCAACAAATATACGTTTCAGATTTTTTAATAATTTTTGCCAGTTCTTTCATTAATCAAGCGTTTGCTCAGAAATCGACATGTTCTATTTAGGAGGGATCTTCGTGGTTTTGCTATGCGGTTTGGCATTCGCCGTGCTCATAGCGATTTTCGAGTTTTGCTACAATTCCAGAAGGAATGCACCGGCGGAACGGGTGAGTACATCGATCCCGGAACCTAACGTTGAGACAAATCGTCAGCACGTTTATCGCATGCACGTTTATTGTATTCACCCATGCCAGAATCTGAATTTTCGATAAAGGCGTACAGCTGATTTGACTTTCAAACTACAATTTCAGTCTCATCTCCGTTCTGTTACGTGAATTGATTTCATTCCCGCAATTTCGTTGCAATTACTGGCTCCGAGATGTTATGTGATTTCAATGTCGATTACAAATCATATGAAAGAAAACAACAATCGTGACCGGTCTCAAAATGTAGCGCGTTTGTTGAAATAGACAATTGGCGGCTGAAGAGTTGTTTCGCATGATCGTAGACATAAGCGTTGCATGAACATTATCTGAATTTTGTTTCATCGCTACGACATGGACCTCGCCGTATCAGCATGAACTCATCGTCCATTGAAGCATGTCGCTCGACTACAAGCATCCCAAACTCAGTTAGGAAAGAAGGTCCGTTTCGCCGTTGAGAGAATTTCTTATGAATTCGCCTGCCTCGACATAAAGTGAACTCGCGTTATGAATTTTACCTTGAGCGACTACTCTAGAGATTCTAGAAGGGATATCATTGTCTATTCGCTTCCTCCTGACTTTACGATACCCTCTGCGTCGCAATCTGTATCTTAACGCTTCTCAACTTGATTCTATTTTTAACGATTACATCACCGACGTGCCGAATAATCGATCGTTGCGCGTTGCTGACGCAGCAAAGACCGCCGATTCCTCCGACGCCCAGTTCCGGTTCTCTGCAGGGAATTTCTCAGATCGTACAGCAACAGCAGCAACAGCAGCAACAGTGCCAATCGCATCAACAGCAGCAGCAATCGAATCAACAGCAAGAGTCACTCTGCTCGGAGATGGCACGGGAATTTTGTCGTGCCTTACGCTGCCACGCATCGTCTCGACGACAACGTACCTGCGACAAGTGTTCCACGCACGTGATCGGCTACTCGCCGGACAATCCTACTGCCACCCCCATAAACGGGATGAGATCCCAGGTAACGCCTCCCCGCGGATTCTAATGTTTCCTCGTTGAGCAGCTGTCGAAACCAATCGACACCGAAACTGAAATTGTGACGTCTTCGTCAAATTCCGAGATAAAGAGAATTGAAGTTTTGACGCAAAATGCTGCATTGTTTAAGCAACGATACATCCGCAAGATTTATTCGTGGATTTAATGTCTCATTAATTCATAGCTCATTATCGGGATTTATATCATCAGAAGCTGAAGGTGGAATGATCCGTAATGAGCCCAATTTTATCGAGCAGATTATTGACTATTCAATATTCAAACTATCACTTCTCAAGAGTTATTTTGGAAATTTTTCATGAATGTGTGCCTGTCATTGAAATCTATTACGCAATAAAAAACTTAAAATGAAAATAAATCTATTGTTTACCTCCGAGATTGACTTTATCGTACTACACCGTAGCTTTATCCAAAAGAGAAATCATTTCGCGTTGGATAATTATTAAATTACGTTTTATATTCATCGGACTTTTACATTTCCATGTTCGTGGAAACTCATAATTGCTTTCAAATGTGCTTTTGATCAATATGTATCCGACAAAAGCATTCATTTCTGGTCAAAATCAACACAAAGTTTATTATCTTTTCATTCTTTCTCGCGAATAACTCGATGTCGCAAGTCAGAAAGGTTTTGAGCGGTGAACGGAATTTCATCGGATTCTGTTGACGATATTTCGTTAATCGCAATACTTTACCGCGCAATTCGATCAGTTGTGATAGTTCGCTTTGTTAAAACTGCATATTGATCTCCGGTTTCAATTTAACAGAAATTTAGAATCTGCATGAAAACCCGACAAGCATTTAACGAGAGCTAAATTGTGTAAACCTTGAAGCCGATTGAATTATATTCAACGATATAATAATTAAAAGGGACGATAAATAAAACGAAGAAATGACAAAATTTCAATCTCGCGATATCGATATGCAAGGGAAAGGCCATACGAATAAAACGCAACACGAATAAAACAATAATCGGGTAGCTTTGCAGATAATAATATTTGAGTTGGAATCGCGTTTCATCGCTCTCGAAATGATAGAAAACGCGTCTCCAATCCATAAGTCAAAGCCAATTGCATAATAATGCATCAATAATTTATACATATACGTATTTATACATATAATTTATACATATAATATATAAAGTAGTGATTTTTTTGAAATTGTCAAATGCTCGCAATGTAATTATTATCCTGTCCTGTCCACGTTGCAGAGAAGCAGCCTGGCCGTGCCCGTAGTCGAACTGCCTCCACACATCCACATGCATCATCACGCACCATCGCGCGATTACGACGGCAATTAGAATGATTGGTCTCGTCGAAGATGAGATCGTGACCTAAATCTCTCGAAAAATAAGTACAAAGCGCATAACGCATCGCGGAAAGCGGTCGAGGGATTGTCAGTGGATTGTCTCCGCCGGTTCGAAAGTATCATCGTTCATCTGAATCTCCGAGCAAATTTACACAATATTAAGAGAGCTTCACGTTCTCCATCACGAAAAGAGCTTACGCGCGTATAGTAGATCGACGCTGATCGCTTTTTGGCACGTTTGATAAATAAGTTGACCAATCGAGGTTGACGCGATCTAATCGATAAAGCGATATTCTAAAATGAGAATTCCTTCGGCCGCGAGTTTTATATGACTAACTGGATCCACAGGACACAATATCCTTCCCAAGGAAGCATTTTATTCGGCGAAATATTTGAGTTTAAGCTTAAGTTAAGTCATAACGGATAAAATTAAAACGTTGCGAAATGCGGAATATTTATTAATCTCCAATCTTGTCAAGAAATTTTTCTACGCGATGTGATCTAGTTCGATGTTATAACAACGTCTCGAAGAGAGATTAACGTTATTTCCCAGCGAGTTTTAACATTTTCATAGACGATCGAATACTTTGCTGGACTATAAATGCAATATTTCTCAAATTAAGTTCTCGTTAAACAAGTTATCACAGATCGACGATGTAAGAAAATGCAGATGCGATTTATGAGAAAATTTACAGTTACAGCAAAACGAAGCCGTACCTTTTCCGTACCTCTCGCTGAAAATTATTCAGTCAAGTGATTTCCTCTGAAATTTCTATCTTTTAATCTGTACGATCTTTCTCGCGTCGTCTTCAATTACTACAAAACGATCACTGAGGGATAAGGGTTCATCATTCAATCTAATTCTACTTCGACTGACTGTGATTAAGAGAGTAGCGTTCAAGATCGACCTTTCCAATTTACATCGTAAAAAGCTAAAATATCGGATATAATTTACGGCGATCATCGAAATCTCTGCCATCGATCATGCTGCTCTCTCGACGAAGCACAGAATTGACGTTTAACGCATTCTCTTTTTACAAAAGGCTATCTGTGAAGTGAACAATCTGAACAAAGTACTCGCGAAGTGTGTCTTGTAAATATCGCCACAAAGCAGCAGTGAAATCGGGATGGGAAGTATTTTATGTAAAGCGAGTCGAATGAGTAATCGTTAGCGCTAATCGAGTACAACCTAGACGTTCGATGTCATGTAATATGTCGTGTACTGTAACGTGATAAACGGCGAATAAATGTAAGATAAGAGAACGGACATGATTGTATGTTCCTTTTGATCCTTTACAATTTATTATCTACAATTTAGCGAGATAAAATAAAATGCCATCGAAATGTATTTTCGACTTTGACCTTTCCAAATGAAATTAATATTACAAATCGATTTCAAGATCAATTGAGTTGAAATTAACATTAACCGCGGATCAATCAGCATAGCGAAAATCACTTAGGTCGATCGATATTATCGAGAAATGATGTCCCGATCGAATCCTTCTTAGAAACTAGATGGAAGGTGTAAGAAATAAGCACACAGTTTCGATTGACTTTTTTATATAACATCATTTATTAAGGGATAAAATAAATGACAAATAACATATCACTTATATGAAACTATAATATTTCTTAGTGTTCATTATTCGTTATGATATAAAAGAAATCACATCACATACGACCCCCCGCAGTCCGCGCGTACGGCGACGATCGTGAATCTTTGCGCGCGCGATATAACGACGACGAGACGTCCGACGATAACGGCTGCGTTATACATCAGATAACACGGGCAAACGACGGGAACTAAAGTTCCCGTATAATTCCTATGGCGAACCTCGATGAGAGATCGCGAGCTCGTGCCGGTCCATGATAAGATTAGGCTATGACCGCGTCGCTTAATCGAATCAACGTGACCGAGATGTTACTACGAGCTTCGCGCGCAAGGAATTTTCCGATCCAGATCTCTCTCCTTCACGAGCTCCCTCTTACTGTCCCTCTCTCTCTCTCTCTCTCTCTCTCTCTCTCTCTCTCTCTCTCTCTCTCTCTCGTCGGTAAAATCTAGCGGATCGTTAATGTGAGGAACGTCTCCCAATCGGGCTACCGATGCTTTCCAAGGGCGGAATCGACAGCGCGAAACGAGGAAAAAATATCTCTTCTTTCTCCTCTCTGTGTACCGAATCTGGATCTCCGTGGTACGCATCGGCGCGCAATCGGGTAACACTCTCGCCGACAGATGCAATCCGTCTAATCGCCGGGGGGCCTAGTCAAATCACTTGTAATTATCACACAATCATTCCCGACACGGTGGCATGTACTATTTTTAATATGCTTTTTGTGACTTTCGGAGGTGGACTCTCGGCCGTGCGCGACCCGTGCACTTTTTCTCTCGCTCTCCTTTGCTTTCGCTTTCATCTCTCTTTCACTCTATCGGCGGCGGCTCAAACTCAGCCGAGGCAGGTGGACGTCAAGCTTAGAGCCGGATATCAGTATCAATATCTATATACACATATATATTTTCTTTTTTTCTTTTTTTTCTTTTTCCTCACTTTTCTTCAAATGTTTCTTCACTCTTCATCGCGCGCCCATCATCATCGCCTCGCTCCTTCTTCCGTCATCTATCCGTCATCTCTACGCGCTCGTCCACCTCCAGGATTCTCACTATATACTTTTACCGAAGCGCCAACTCGATTCAAAATCCCGATACGCGTGTTCGATATATAGAAATAGAGGAGCAAGTAAAAACGATGCGTCATCAGACATCGGAGGAACGTCTTGGCGAGACCATCTTCTTATTTCGCCGATGAAGGTGTTCGCCCTGACAGAAACGAACGTCCGCGGTCCCTCTGATCCCTCTAATCTTTCAGATTTCCAAAAGACATGTCATATATAGATCACGCCAAAAGCGTCTTTCACGTGTCTCGCGGCGTGTCTTACGCGCTTTGCTGCACGACAATCGGATAGACTTTTTCAGCGCCGAATGTCTGATCGCGCATCGTTCTTCGTCATAGAAACGCTCATCTAAATGAGATCGCGTAACTTAAATCCTTATTACACAGAAATCGCAATTTTTTCTGCGCCTCTATTTCTCAGTATCTTTCTCTCTCTCCCTCTCTCTCTCTCTCTCTCTCTCTCTCTCTCTCTCTCTCTCTCTCCTTTTTCTCTTCATCTCTTTCCCGTCTGATCTTCTCCTTATCTCGTTCTCCCGTCATGCCCCTCTTAGAATTATAGCGAAATGATAATTCGCCCCGATGTGACTCGTCGCAGCGGCATTCCGCGCGCAGCTTCGACGAGGATTTCTCGCATTTCGAATAAAAAAAGAAAGAACAATGAAGAAAAATACGGAGTGGAACGTCATCTGTAATCGTTACGACGTTCCCTTCGTTTTATACAACGATGATTCTCTTTCTCTCTATAAGCCTCGCGTATATTTCTCCCTTTTCTCTTTTTAATCTCCTGTGCTCACTCTCTTTCTCTCTTTTGCGATTACTACATTATGAGATCAATCCGCGCACGATTATCGCGAACACCGCTCCTACCTGCATCGATTAATTTGGCCCAAAATCTCTGATAAAACAAACAACACGAGATGAAAATCGGCGAAGATAAGTAGTCAGTCAGGAAGATATAATAAAATACGATGAAAACTCAACGGAGAATTTAGGGAAGGGCAGATAATTAATGTATGAGATACGGGGATAAGTAAGCAAAGCAAAGTAAAAGAGACAAAGTTTTTAAAAGAGAAAGCAAAAAGAAAGGAAAAGAAAAAGAGGATAAGCTATGATGTTCTAGACTTAACGTCGCAGCGTTAATGCACATGTTTCGGAGCATGTTAAATGAATAAAATATGTAAACTGCAAATTTGTCTTTATAAAACCGAAGGTATTAACGACACATAAATCATTTTATATAAAATTAAAAAAGGCGACGCAAGTCTCAATCTTTGGCGAAAATATATTCGTTCTTGCAAACATCGTGCGCACAATTAATAACACACGCATGTAACTATAACGTTAATCAACGAGCTATTCACGTATCTGCCTTCGCGAGATATGCCAACACGTCAGAAATACATATCGAGACGTTGTCGCATCGTGAATCCAATTAAAAAGATTATCTATATAAAATTCAATATTCCTTATTCAAAAACCGCGACGTGCGCGATATCCCCGTTCTCCAATTTTATATAATATTTTAATCCTCCGTTGAGAGACATTCGATATACATCTGCAAGTGAATGGAAGAGAGGGACGTGTAAATGAGTAAGAAAAGGGAGAAGAGAACAGGGAGATGCGAGGGGGAGGAAGATAAAAGAGAGAAAGAGAGTCCCGAAGTGTTATAGCCCGAAAAAAAATAATTCATATATATATATATATATATATATATATATATATATATAAAAGAAAGAAAAAAAAAGAAGAAGAAGACAAGTAGAAAGAGAGAAAAAAAAATTGAAAATACTGTCGTTGGCGCGACGAACTGCGAGCGTTCGCCGTGTTGTTGGGTCGCAAAGTCGCCCCTCCCTCCCATCCCTATTGCCGTTCGCGAGATGCGGCAAGATACACGATACACAAAGCGCAACGAGAGAAAAAGTTCGATCGCCAAAAGTTACGTGGTACCGCGTGATTCAGCTTGCTTACGCTGCTCTGGCGAGACGTGCACTCTGTGACTGCACTGAGTGACGGTCGCGCGAAACGCGTTCTTCTATGTTGAACTCTCGGAGTGATATGTAGAGACGTCGTGTCTAAGGAGAAAAGAAAACGCGTCGCTCCATCGATCGAAAAGTCTCGCTGTTACTATCCATTGGTTCCGCATTGTTCGGACGATTCGTGCATGCGTGCCTGTGTGCATACGTGCGTGCGTGCATGCGTGCGTGCGTGCGCGTATGTACGTCGTATATGTGTCCGTGTGTTGTATGCACGCGTACACGTGTACGTGTATGTGTACGTGTACGTGTGTCATGTATGGATACACGCGCGTGGATGTGCGCGCACTCTGACACGATTTCGCATCGGCGAAACGAATCCGTCTGTCCGGATGTCATTCGGTGGGCAACGCTTGTCACTGGGCAATGCTTCCGGTAGACTAGAAAGATTACAATCGACAATCGAAACCGGTGTAACTTCGGTAACGCAAATCGCTGGAGACACGCTAGAACGATCTCCGTGTACAGTCGCAACGATGTGAATCGAACGGAACAGAATGCTGCAAGCGCGAGAGCGATCGTGAAAGTTAGCATGAAATTTCGTGCTACGCGTTGCGAGACCGCTGCTCTCCTCGGATATCTCGCGGTATCTTGCGGAAGCAGAATCGTACCTTCGCGCTGAGTGATCGCTGCTCGTCGAATCGCGGATTATCAAAATTTCCATCGAAATTACACCGTTCTCAATCTTGGCGCGTATTCCTGCTCGCTTATCGTTTCCCGAGTCGAGCTCGGAGACCATCCGCAGCGAACGAATTCGCATTCCAGAATATCGAATCTCGCCGCTGAAGGTACGCGAATCGGTGATTTTGGTCGCGCATACACACGCAACACACATCCCGCCCGTCTACTCATGCATGTATAGTTAAATAATATTACAAACTCTACACGTAGAATCGTCAAGCTTTCGGTTATGCACGCACGCCTCACGCACGTACAACGCCACGTGCACATCCCCTCCCTCCCCTCTCTCGCTCTTTCGCTCTCTCTTTCTCTCTCGCTCTCTCGTCCTCTCATCCTCTCGCTCTCTCACTCTCTCGCTCTCTCGCTCTCTCGCTCTCTCGCTCTCTCGCTCTCACGATCTCACGATCTCTGTCTCTCCCGAGTTAAACGTAAATATGCGTATATATGTATCTATATATATATACATATATATATATATATCCGCTTTTTATGTGTATGTGTTATACATATTTATAGATATATGCGATCACAGAACACGTATAATTCGCGTGTAGTAGTTTGTGCCACGTTCCTTTCTCGTGTGTACGTATGTTGTGTGGACGTGTGCCGTATGAACGTGTCTCGCATGGACGTATGCCGTGTATGAATGTATGTACATATTATCTGTCGTGTATGTGTGTACCTTAACGATCTATCATAAGGATTTGATTTGTTTAAACAGCCTCTCCTCCGTCCTCCCCATAGCACACACTTCGACACCGAGCGAGCGGCTTTCCTCACTGTCGTAACAATCAGACGCGATCGATCGAGCAAGGGACAGGGCTCGGTCAATCGCGCGTTGTTCCCCCGCTTTCCACTCTACAACGTTTCATTAGAACGCTACGCCGAATACATGGAAATTCGTTGATAAGCGCACGTAAGGTCGCGCGACGACAGTTTGGTGTTCTCGTGGTCGGTTCTCGCAGCAGCATGTAGGCGTGCAAGTACGCCCGCGGGGAGAATCGACGCCTGCAACGGCATTGTTTTTTTCGAGAGGGAGGGAGATAGATGCACTGTCGTTAGCCGAACGCGAGGAGCGTCGCGGATCGCTCTGATCCTTCCAGATTCCGAGCTGTTTCTCGGCCACTTCGAGACAGGAAGGAGGCGTACTTGCACGCGCCTACACGCGGCCGCGGTTCGTCCTACAATCTAAAGTTTGCTCGACACACGCGTACGACGAATGGTAAGTAGGTACGATTTTATATTAGCTCTTAACGTTTCGCGAGACAGAATTGTCGAGACGAAACGAAGATAAAACGCGTTACACATATGTACAGCGCGATCGCAGCGCGAAAGACAATTTCTTGACATCTCGTTCGCATAAATGCGCGCCACGTCCTCGCGAGATCGAATCATCTCGCTTCCGTGCGCGCGCGAGCACGCAAAGAGTATGACGCACCTCGAATATTGGACTCGAGGCAAGTCCGGGTAGAATCGTGATGATGGACTTCGGCGAACTGCACGGACCTCTGCGTCCAATCCAGCAATTTATATCTTCCGATACAATTCATCCGATACGAAAAGGAAAGAAAGAAATTATCGCGAGTAGTATCGATTGCAAAACTGAATATAGAGGCCCGTGCCTATATACACCGCTTGTATGTATGTACGTGTATGTACGTGTATGTACGTGTATGTACGTGTATGTACGTGTATGTACGTGTATGTGTGTGTATGTATGTGAAGTTACAAGCGCGACGCGAAAGCTTCTAACAGGCGAGAGCAAACTCTTTTTAACAGATCTGAAACGTAAACGAAACGCACACAAATAACAGTCTGCCTACGATGTCGAACGTAGAAAAATACAAGTGTCTATATATACAAAACAAATTATAAATCTCTTCGCTCCTTGTCATGCCTGTCTTCTTGCTTGTTGGCTCGATCTTTTCCTCTTTTCTGCCCCCCTTTGATCTCCCGAACACACGCGCGGGAAGAAGCACTTTCTCTCTTTTTCTCACTTTCTCACTCTCTCTCTCTCTCTCTCTCTCTCTCTCTCTCTCTCTCTCTCTCTCTCTCTCTCTCTCTCTCTCTCTCTCTCTTTTTCTCTCTCTCTCTCCCTCTCCCTCTCTCTCTCTCTCTCTCTCTCTCTCTCTCTCTTGCTCTCTGTCTTTCTTCTCTACTCGCTACGGAGTGCGCTTTATTGCGCGACAAGCAAACGGAGCTGGAGCACGCGGAATCTCCCGCGCTCATGAATCGCTCAAAGAAATGTGCTCGATTCGTCCATCAGGACGCTGCTAGACGAAAAATTGCTCCGATGAGTGACACGATTCACTAGCCGATGATGATGTGCGGCGCTGCGTTGGCGCGTTTGAGACTCGATGACGTCGCGCTTGCTCATTTCTTCCCGTGCCGTGCAGCAGAGCCCCAGAGAATATCCGTGGCATGAAAAAAACAAATCGGCAAGCTGTAGATTGACAAACAGCAGACGAGGGGGCAATACGGGCTTCGCTTTATGTCATATATCGCATCACAGCGCGCAGGGCATACAACAATTCCGCCTGCATTCGGGCCTCCAGGATCATCAGACTTACGTGGACCTGAAAAGCAGAATGTGCGAAATGTTGGCGAGGTCCAGCAAAGATCTCGTCTTACTTCTACCGTTCACATGTGGGAATGTTCGTTTTCCGCGTTCATAAACGTTTGGGAATCGAGTTTGCTGAAGTGAGTAAATTTTAAGCACGCAAATACAATCGTGCGAGATAATCTCGATTCTCTCAAAAATATAAAATGAAAAATATATAACGCAAAAATACATAATGATAAACGTTATTTCCAATGGGATTGTGTGTACCTGGCATTTAACGCGTTTGACTCCAAAGCTTATTTACATATCGACTTGTTGTTCATTTGAATTTTTACTACATGTGACATTTAAAATAAATGGTGCAACTTTATTGCACTATGTCAAACGAAGTCGCAGGCGATTGGTATGGTCATTCGGCTACATAAAACAGGAAATAAATTTATAAATAAAATGAGATATAAAATTTCCTGTCTAGATCAGAGAGATCGATCGTTAAAAGACACGTTCACGTACCTTCTCGCTATGCTTAAATTCCCTCATTACACGCTCGTAATCCCTCTTGGTGACGCGCTCCGGATAACAAACGGCGCTCTTGATGAAGGTCTTGAGGCTGCGCTCGAGCAACTGATTCACTTCGTTGTAATCGTAGTCGTCGTGCCTGATGCCGAACATGCACTGTATGTAGTTCCAAATCGCCCGTCGGAAGCGCGACGTATCCACCTTGCTGTGCGTGCCCATGGTGTAATACGTCAGATTGTACGCAGTCTTAAACTTGTCGTCCAGGAGATTGCCAACATCGCCGTACAGACGATTGACCAGAGAGTAACCGTGATCGTCCCAAGAGTAATCCTGGACGCGGAAGGTTGGTCTCTCGTTCAGCTGACCGCGCTGCGAGGAAGAAAGAAAAAATTAGAGAATCGGTTCCGGGTATTGAGAACAAAACAACATTGAGAATATTCGATGTTCGACTCGGGCAAAGCAACTTTTTTGTTATCTTGCACATTCGTTAACCCGTGGCGTGATCGCCGACCGTCTCGTTCTCGTAACTACCTCAGGTCGCATAACGCACGTAAATATTCATAGTAGTTGTTACGCGAGCGACGTAAACGCGGAGCAAGCAAACAGCCGGCTTAAATATTTATGGATGAGAATCGTGCGCGCGCTACCTTGGAATACCTTTTCGGCTTCTAATCCATTACACCTAACTAACGTCTGTGCGAGGGGGACAGCAATGCTAACGCGAACTCTCGTTTATGCCAATGAAATCGCGAATCGATTGAGATCGCTCTGGTAGGATCCAGACTTGTCGGCTCAAATGGCCCTTGAGACACTTCTCTTAATCTGTTTGACTTTGCGATTTCGCCTACCTTCGCGAAATCTTCATAGATGAATGTAGGATCTTCGATAAACAGGCCGATGTCCGAATTGAGGAACGAGCTGCTCCTCTGTGGCGCCGCTGCCAGTTCGGCCGATTGCGTCTCGACAGTCTCGAATCTCTTGGACAGTTCTTCCTGCGTGATCTGATAGGACTCGGACTTCTCCGAGAGGCGTTTCATGCGCTCCATCAGAGTCTCCACTCCGACTTCCTGATCACCGACTATGCTGGGCGAAGACGGTGGCGACGGTGGGACGTCTGCAGGAATGGAAAACCGATATCACGGAGTTGTTCAAAACGTATAAGCGTGCGCAATTTATCTTTGTAAAGATAAATGTGTTCCTAATTCGCTTAATCCGTACGTATTAATGATTCTCGTTGCTAGCTATCTTTATTTTTATCTAGTTTATACGTACTAAACCTATTTTCGCCGTTGGGAACCTTCTTCGGACTGCTGGAAAGCATATTGACGGGCGGTACGATATTACTATTGTCCTGGATATTCTGCACGTAGCGGTGACCGGTTGGGTGATCCAGTTCCTCGTGGATTCCGCAAGAGAATATAAAAGACGACAACGAGTGGAAGTGAGCTAGCAGAACTATCGCGTGGACGACCTCGGCTAAGGACCAATTATCGTCTCCTTTGGTCAATTTCTGTAAGCACAAGTCGTGTCGATTCAGCATCCAGCGAGACACCAAACCGATTGGCAATCCGGGAGCAACCGCGAGCTCCGAATCATCTACCTTACCTCTATGTGCGTCTTATTCAGGAGCCACGGTCGATGAGCCAGGATCTTGTTGATCTCGTAGAGATTCTGCAGCTTTCCCGGGATCGATCGCAGACCTTGAAGCCATGAGGGGTCACCGCCCTGAATAAGGAACTCTCCCTTCTGCAGGTTTATAAGGTAGCTGCATTGGTGCCTGCCCGCTGCCTGGAATCACACCAAGATGGATCAGCAAACCTGTTCTCGCCGATTTATCGCAATACTACCGCTGGCAGCTTCTTGCGCGACGCTTGGCGCTATTCTCTCAGATAATACTTTTTTCATTCCCGATATAACAACGCAGCCTCGTTCCTGTTTTCTCCTTCTCTCGTGCACGCAAACCCTCCTTCACTCAAGCGTATCGCATCGCGAAGAAGGAAATTTCGGAATTCGTTTCGCGAAATTTCGGAAAGGCCATCCGGAGGGAGGAATCGCGCGGGATTCCGCATTCCGCTAATTGATCGAATAAAACGTGATTTAAGAGACGGCAGCCGCGCGCCGATCGCGTGATAAATCAACTAATTTATGGTCACCGTTAAGCCGCAACGATGAAGCCTCGCAATCTCGATTATCGCGCGCGCTTACCTCGGGCCGTACATCACGCTAAGCAGACGCACACAGACCCGCGAAATTAGCTCGCAGATAATACCCGCCGATAAGATACTGACCGTAGGGAAATAAGTGCGGGCACGGGACGGTCAGCTGGGAGTGATTTCGCCCTGCGCGGAATTTCCATTCGATCATTGAACGCCACCGTCTGCATTATTGCCGCGCGCGATTCGCCGTTTCGCGTGTTCCAAGGACGAGCGTCGTCGACGCGAGTTGTATCGTCTCGATCCCGAAGAGAGCGAGGACGCGAAATGTACATTTTTTAACAACAAATGTCGACGGGAGGACGGGGCGATGATGCATCGCGAAATTGCGCGAGGTCGCGGACGGCCAATATCGCGCGTTATCAAGCGCGTTATCGCGCCGTGATTTCAGCACAGCGCGTGTCGGAACGGCATGCGCACAGGGATATGCATTCCATTTAAATACCCGTTTTAATTTCCACGTTCAAGTCGGAGTCGCTTGTCTATCCTGGCGGGTTTTCGCGTGATGGAAAATCGAACGCGCATGGAAAAGATTCGTCTGGAATCGATCGCGAGAGAAGGAATAGAGCTAGCTTCGAATTCGATCCGTTATGACATTTTGAGAAAAGCACGCGCGCATTCTTTCAACTTGATTCCTTTCGCGTATCGCATTCGCGTCAATCGAACTCGTCCTCGTCTCAACGATCGAAGCGAGCATGATGTAGATACATACATAAAGATTACGCTGGATACTCAAACAACACTTGAATTCGCTTCAATGCCACGTGCATTATTACGAGGCTGATGTAAAGAACAAAAGAAAAGAGAGAGAAAAGAAAGAGAAAGGAAAAAAAAATGAATTTCAGCGATCGGTGCACTTAGTTAGTTCGCTCGTAAAGAAGTTTCTCTCTCCCCTCGATAATCCATTTTCGAAAATTTAATCCGGTGCCTTTTTGCAGGCGCGACTACTCGAGCGTTAAATCACCTGACGCGAGAGCTCGGTGATCTATTTATTTCCGCGCGAGTAAGCGCGCGCAAAGCACGACCCGCGGGCACGAAACGCGCCCGCGTTTAACGGCGGCGCCCCGACTCGTCATTTCGCGCGGATGCAGCAGCAACAACAGCAGCAGCAGCAGCAGCAGCAACAGCAGCAGCAGCAGCGATTCTGGGCAAAATCGTTCAATCATCGTGACGCGGCGCGATGTGACGTCACGGTAAAGAGAGCGAGAAGCGAACGGGAGTGGAAGAAGCGAGATGAGGCGGAAAATGGATAAGAGGAAAGAGAAAGAGGGTACGCGCAAACAAGACACGTGTTTACAACGAGAATCGATCGATCAGGAGTCACGATAAACGATAAGGGGTGCCGAGTTCGCGAGTGTACATCTCGGCTTTCCACGGCGACTCTCTGGGATCTTTCGAAGAAGAAGAGCGCGCGTCAAAACGCGACGCCGTTCGCGGAATTCGGTGAAAATTAAAGCACCAGCCATCCAGATCCGATCTATCGCGATCTATCGCGAATTCGCCGATTACGAGATTTGCCGATTCACGCGCCGGCAAATCTATCAGAGATTGGCGGATAATTACATCGCGCCGGCGCGCTCTGCCCGCGGGTTTTACCAACGCACCGATACTGATTTTTGTTTTTCGGTGGGTTTCGAGTTGTATCGCGCGCGGGTTTGGGAAAGACGATAAGGAAACACCGAAAATACCACCATTATCGCGACGCCGGGAAAACAATACGACAATATGACGGTCGTACGCGAGATTAAATGCGAGCGCGCACGCATCTTGCTCTCTCTCTCTCTCTCTCTCTCTCTCTYTCTCTCTCTCTCTCTCTCTCTCTCTCTCTCTCTCTCTCTCTCTCTCTCTCTCTCTCTCTCGCGCGCGCGCGCGCGCGAAAGAGAGAGAGAGAGAGATACATCGATACCGATATCCGGCGTCCGTCGATCGCATTCGCGTAATCGGGACGTCTCAAGATTTTTCCTATAATTTCTCCTTCGGTAACCGCGTCCGATAACTCTCTTCTCCCCTGCACCCTGCCTCCTCTGATAGCAAACATGCCGTGAAATTACGATAACGATGGAGATCGGGGAGGATCTCGATCAGGAAGACGATCCGCGCATTCAGTTTCGCCAAATTACCTCCGCGCGGATTCTCCCCGCGAAGAAGCCCGCGACGACATCAGGACGGATGCATTCGCGAATGTCGTAATGCCGATAACGAAAGGCGGCGAGTTTACGGCCACGCAAATTAGCGTTCGAGATAGCGGCAATAGGCTGGCGAGTGATGCTTATCTCCGAAGGCAGTCCGGTGCATGCTACCTTTCGTTTAACGTGCCGCTGCCGCGCGATGCCTGATATCTTATTCGGATAATGATTAACAAAGTGTAATCTCGAATGGAGCACCGTGACAAGGACGGGGAAAGAGAGAGCGAGAGAGAGAGAGAGAGAGAGAGAGAGAGAGAGAGAGAGAGAGACGCGAAACGTCGCGTCTACGCGACGACGCTTCGCGCTTTTACGAAGTCGCGTGGATTCTCGCACGACAACACCACGCGATCGATTCCCACACACACACACACACACGGTACATACAATACATACGCCTACATGCGCACACACGCGCCTGGACTATCTGGAACTATCTGGATCAGTCACGAGCTGCGAGAGGCTTCGAGGAGTCGAAAGCCCGCGCGCGCCCAGCGAGAGATATTTACCGACAAGAAAGCTGTTTTTCAGATACCTTATCGTTTTATCGCGCTCATCCGCGCGCACCGACTAACAATTCACCTCGCCTGCCCTCGCTCCTCCCCCCCCCTCTCTCTCTCTCCGTTCCCGAGGAGATAAAGTGTTTTTCGATCGATTGTACACGCCGCGGCGATATCTCGTCTATCAGGCCGGTCTACCGTTGTGTCTCCCGAATTATCGGGATAACCGATAAGGATTATTCGATAGCGATAAGCGGTAGATCGTATCGCCAAGACACGCCGGTCTCATTTAAATGAAACCACGACTCGCTCCAGTCTAGACATGTCTAGGGTCCCCGGATTCCGCAGCGAGACTGATGAATACCGATGAGAAAGGATCGCGCTCGGAGGAGCCGAGTCGCGGGAGCAAAGCTGCCGACGAGGCGCATCTCGCGCTCGAACGCGGAAGCTGCGATCTCTGCGAGCCTCGGTATTCCCTGCGGGGTGAGGTAGTTCCGCGGTTCGGGATTTTGCAATAAACAAAATCAGCAGCCGAGCGAGCAGCGACGACCGGTGCGTGCTCTCGACAATTCAGAGCAAACCAGTTTGCGGAATCTGCATACCTGCTCTCTCTCTCTCGCGCTTTTCTCGCATCGGCCGTCTAACAACGGCGGAGTTCTAACTGGCCTTACACGCTTTTACGCTCCATGGAAACACATTCAATCGCCAATTACGCATTAGCTGATCCGAGCTCGCCTTGGAGAAGGCCTTTACGTTGGCGGGAACCAGCCGTCTTAATTTTGCAAGTGGAGGAAAGAGAGCAAGCCGAAAGAGAAAAATCCGATGCGACTCCGCGTTCAATCGAGGACTGATTGCGAGAAACAAACAAGCTCGTTGTTCGTCATCGCGGCGAAGCCTAGAGATACCGAATTAATCGTCCGCGGCATTAATCCCGCGAACGTTCGCACACTTTTTTACGGATACGTTAAAAGGCATCGCGCCTCGGTTTGCTCTATTTCCAGGAAACGATCGAATTCGAGTCTTGAATCGCAACGAGACCTGGCCGCGAGTTTCACAAACGGAAATGTAAGCAAATCTAGTTTATCTTTGTCGCGAGTGTTGTCCAAGCAAGCCTGCTTGCCGCACGAATCCGTATTCTGTATTCTGTAAGCTGAATATTAAACGATAAATGACTCATTTATTTAAAAATGCAGACTGGTATCCCGCATAGGCCTTCGATTGATTCGATCGCGCCTCTAGCCAAGTATCATTTACATCTTATAAAACGCTTACGCAATGTAATTAAACCCGCTCCATCGTTTCAAAATGAAACTGCCGACGGCAGTTGGAAAGAAGAAAGAAAAAAGGGGGGAAAGAATTGCCGGCGACGGAATTAAGATCTCTCTTGTTTCGTCGACTGGCAGACGCTGAAATTTCTATGCGCCTCTGCGATTATTGTTATTATACATAAAGCACGCGCGTCACTTTCGAGATGATTCCAGCGCATACTTTTCATACGCGCGCGAACGACGGAAGATTATTATGTACGTAATTTTATGTAACGAGCGTACGCGGTATGCGCGCGTCGATGAAAGAGAGAGAGAGAGAGAGAGAGAGAGAGAGAGAGAGAGAGAGAGAGAGAGAGAGAGAGAGAGAGAAGAAAAAAGAAGAAGTAACGTGTGCGCGAATGATCGCGCGAGCCAAAGATCGTAAAAGAGCGGCCGATTATTATTTTTCACAAGTCCACCAAACAAACTCCTTTCTACTAGAACGCGGCGTGTGGCGTTACGAAACGCGCACGCGTTGCATTTACTCGATTTGCGATAACCTCCGACCCAATGACCTGTTGCCGTTCACCGAGGGGTGATCGGGGAATCTCGAAGGAAAGACGCAGGCGCATCATCACCGCGACGAAGAAAAGCTCAGCCTCGAAAATAACGAGCCAGCGCGCGCTCGTTATGATAAATTACGCTCAAGTCGGGAGTAGAAAAACTCCGAGAAAACATCGATGGGCGATTTCCGACAATCGCGCACGGAATAATTACAGGAAAATAATTACGAGTTGATTAAACGCGATCGGGAGCGGCGGAAAGAATAATCGCGCGGGATTGCGATACAAAGAATCACTCACGCGGAACGCGAGAGATCTGTCGAATCTGTATAACGACGAGAACGCGGCGAAAGTGGCAGTCCGTCAGCTTGTCGAGTGACAAAAATGAGAGCAAATACTCACCATAATGGCGATGAAATGTCTGTAGTCGTAAGGAAGTGGTCCATCACCCCGAAGGATGAAATGCTGGGTGCGGAGGAAATGTTCCAGATAGGATGGATGCGAGGCCATTATCCTGGAGACATGATCAAGCCTGTTGTTCTGTAAGAAAGCATCCATCAACAGCATGTGCGTCTGCAACAATCGAAATGCACGAGACCGTAAATAACACTGAAGACGTGCAACGCTGAACGATCGACAGATCGAAATTTTCTACATAAATCGGATTAAAATATCCGTTCGCAAGTTCGCACTCGAAACTTGAGGCTTGAAAGTTCTATCAGAATGAAAGAACTTTCAACGCGAAAGGAGGGACAATCGAATCGATCAGGAGTCTCATCTTTTCTTTTTTCTCTCTCTCTTCCCCTCCCCTCCCCTGAGAGAAGGAATCTCTCGGTGCTTTTAGAGAAACGCTCTATGGAAATTTTCAATCGCCATCCGCGCGCGCTCGCTACACGCAAGACACATTCCCGAATCTCGCTAGAGTCGTGTTTTTTTTTTTAGATAGAAAGATTTGTTTGCGCGTTAGCATGCGCCCAGTAACTGGCTCGGCCACCTTGTTCGGCCGGGTCGAATCCGTTATTCGTATCTTGGTCACGCGTGATAAATTTTCGGTTAGAAAGTACGAGAGGTCGGGTTTTCACCCAAACGCCTCGCAATAACGACGTTTCATCACGCCATGCGTCGCTGTTTGTATCATCGCGGCATCGCACGATGACGAGCGTGCGTACCGAAATAGAGAGAGAGGGGGGGGGAGRGGGAGAGAGAGAGAGAGRGRGRGGGAGGGAGGGAGGGGGAAGGAAAACTAGACTGCCGAATCGTTCGGAGGAAGAGCGATTCTCGCGATCAGCCTCGACGTCGATCGTTCATCTCGCTACCGATCCAGACGTCTTTGTACGAGAAGCGCGGAGCGCTATTAGGTGGATATCGGTGTAAATCACGACTTCTGTAAGCGGCGCGTTTAATGATCGTGCATTAGAGCCCGCAATGCGTGATTGCTCTCTTAATCGAGCGCCGAGTAAACACCGGACGCAAAATTATTACGCACTCGAAGACACGATAAAAAGGGCACCGGCGAGAACCCGCTACGCATACCTGATCACGTAATTAATGTCGTTAGGGGGAAAGAGAGAAGAGATAACAGAAGAAGAAAAAGAACGGAAAAGAGGAATGCAAAGGGAAGTGTTTCTCATTATGCGGCCGGTCACACGACATTTCGAATCCATTAACCAAACACACTGGCGATTTGACGAGGGATTTCGCGCGCGTCTCCATTCCGGGCTTTTTAGAATCGATTAGAATTTACTAGCGCGAACGTAAACGCTCGCGTTTATGCATGCCCGGCCGACCTGGAATAATTCATCGTTAGGGAACGGGCGAGCGTAACGTGACTTTTTCGAGTCACGTTTTAGCGCGCGATGCAATTTACTCGACACGCCTGTTAATATTTATGGTGCCTGTTTACCGGTTTCTCGCTCGATATTGTAATCGCGGCTCGTCCGTCATGAATATTCCGCGTGCCCGAGGCGATCGGTTTTCGCCGATCCCAGGAGGTCTCCGCGATCGGTGATTGATCGTCGTCACGGCGGGATCGCATTTCGCGATCATCGCAAACGCATCCGAATCGAACGCGTCCGAGTAAACAATCGTTGGTCACGTACGCGGTGCATACCGCGAGCCACTGTACGTGCTCGCACTCGGAGATGGCAATGCACCCGGCGCGATAATCCGACCGATCCCAAAGTCGCCGATTCTAAACTCTCCCTCCCGCGAGGTCATCTTGCACGCGGATCGCGATCATTCCGGCGAACGGCTGTCTTCCGCAGCAACGCCCGCGCGCGATGAATCCTCGATGAATATTTGCGAGAAGCCGGAGAGCCTCGGTGAGTCAGCGAAGAAAGTTCCCTCTCGATCCTAGATCCCTCGATCGAGTCACAGAATCGTCGTAACGGACTCGCCACGCAGCAGCGAGCGTCCGAAGGTGTCCCTCGGGGTTCCTTCACGAGTAACGTTGAGAGAATTGACGAGCCTATTCGGCCGGAAACCGGTCGCTCCCTTCAGCCTCTGGTCATCTTCGACACTGCTGCTGCATCGATGTCCAGCGCCTAGCGCCGTGCAGCGTTATGGATATTCCTTGGCAGTGAAAAATATTCCCGAGAAGTCGACCTGTCGATTCTCACATCGACCAACTCTCAATGTCGATCACTGAACGGCCCATTATTGGCCAACATCGAAATAGAACGATAATGAATACCCTGGCGGTGCCAACGACGTCGCCGGGACACGAAATGCAGCTTGGGCTACCGTCACGCGAGTGAATTGAAAGTAAGTAGTTATGACACGAGTATATACAAATGCAGGCACGATTTGTTCCGTTCATGAAGTGGTCGGCCTTGTAATAGGTCGCTAACCTGTGCTCACGCACACGGCCTGCTCGCACACGCACAGGACGCGAAAGACTTTTCACTTTGGCGCCAGCGCTTTCGCCTCGGAACGAATATTAAACCAATATCCCGCCGGATGCGCACGAGAAGACGTTAACAGAACGCGTAACGTTATGCGCCACCCGTTATGCCCGACGTGGAAAGACTATCGTGGACAATAACGGGACATCGCGTACGTGAATCCCGCGCCCCTCGCGCTTCGGCCTCGCGTGAAGCTTGAGGAATCGCTATCGTTCTTAATCGGATCGCGAGCGATCTACTTTTTTTATCAGCGACGTGAATATGAATGATGACCGAATTACGCGCGTAACGCGCTCGAGGTATGCACGAGGGTAACTAATGGTGTGTATAGACATATTTGATATAATATAAATCTCTCCCTCTCTCTCTCTCTCTCTTCGTCATCGATGAAATAAATCAATCCCGCGAGGATTATCAATTGGAGTGGAGTCACGCGTCTTTGGCCTTGGATTCGACCTCCGCTTACTTAATAGTAGTAAGAGCTTACTTAATAATCAACGCATCGCTCTGGTATAACAATAACTTGTATAATAATCGGCGATGCTACGAGCAAGCGATAATAGATCTCTTTTGCATCCACGTGAAACGTGGAGAGATTGATGCGAGCGAGATCCCTCGCCTCGAATGCCTGAAATCTGCGGAACGTTAAAATGCGCAAGTTTATAAATAAAGGGAGAAGAAAAATGGGAGAAGGTATCGGCCTTTTCTTGCCAGGCCGTGTTCCTATAAATAAACGTAAAACTTGAATCGAGAAACCCTCGATACATCGCTCGCCTCGTCGTCCCGCGGAATTCGTATCGACATGCGATCGATCGATCACGCGATACGGTATACAATATGCCTACGCACATCTGCGTTGTTCTTGTATGTAAATCATTGCAAATTTATGTGCAACGATAATTCATAATTCTAATTCCCGCGTGCACTGCGCAGGAGACCAGGAGCCTGCCTTTGCATGTAGCGAAGCATACTGGTGCTCTCTCTCTCTCTCTCTCTCTCTCTCCCCTGCATTTTTCATTACTGTCTCGGAAATCGAGCTCGAAAATTCGGCCGGATGTTCGGATAGTGGAAGTCGAATTTATTTTTCCAACGCGGGAGGTACTTGGTCGGGCGGCGAATCGCCGCTTTAAGCGGATAAAAGTGCATTTAATAACCGAAAGTCTCGTTAAGCGAGCCGGCTCGAGAGCCGGCCGATCTATTATTAAACCACGTCGGCTGTTCGTTGCCGAGAGAGGCCCGGTCCAACGCGTCGGCGGAAATAACAAATTACTCGGTGTCAGTTAGTCAGCATGGCAGCCGAGGATCGAGAGAGCAATGCGAGCACTCGAGAAAATTCACTCGATACTTTCCGGAGTCGTCCTCGAAGGAGCCAGAGGAACGAAGAGATCTTCGAGAGAAATCCTCGATTCCTGTCCGATTAATCGGCGATCATGAATCATCCGCTCGGATAATGTTTATCAAGAGATACATTCTCGCCGCGTCTCATTGGCTGCAAGAGATGCAGATATAAACGCTTGAGATCGATATTAATACCGGCAATTATCTAACATTCATCACTTTGCATCGTATAAACATCCGCTTAATGGCCTATTCGAGATGATAATTTCCCGAGTTATGCTGACTGATAAAGAGAGAGAAAAAAAAAAGAAAAAAAAAAGCAAGAACAACAATTCGCGAAGCATTCGCCACCGGCGATCGTCGTTAACCGTTAAATACTGAACGTGAGACGAGTAGTTAAGTTGTTCTCGACATCGTCGTAACGTCCCGCAGAGGACTTTTTGTCCGCCGACATTCATCGCGCGGGGCTGCTGCGGCGATTCCGCTGCGACTGTCTGCCTCGAAACTGACGATTTCCCGATTGACTCGCGAATAAGCGCGAGTTTTTATATTTCCTCGCGGTTTCCCGCCATCGACACCGCCACAATTCCGGATTCGGTCCTCCGCTGCGGATCCACCTCCTTCGTCGGAAATCACTGTCTCATCACGCTTATTCGCGAGATGCAGCTTCGATCCGGTAGAGATTTCTCAGCGGCCGATCGAACATCTCGGCACGAGAAAGGAAACGCTCGGAAGAGAAAGGGAGCCGCCGCTCTCGCGAAAATAGCCAGCCGCATCATAGACCCGCAGCCGGGGGGAGGGAGGGAGGGAGGGAGGAGTGTCACTCGATTAATTCGTACACGCAATTTGGCAAGCCGCCCTCTCTCGCCCCGGCGAGGCCCCCGACAAGCGCAGCCAGCGCGGCAGGGCAACCTTCTCTTCTGCTCCTTCCAAGAAGAACCCTTTTTCTCTTGGCGAGGTCTCCTGGCGATCGGCCCGAGACTCGCTGAGACTTGGTGGCGAGCTTCGCCCGGAATCCCCCACCCCTCCGCAACCTCCTGAGAGACGGAGATCCACGTAGCGTAGCTCCCTCCCCCCCCTCTCTCTCTCTCTCTCTCTCTCTTTCTCTCTGTCTCTCTGTCTCTCGTCGAGCCAAGCGATCGTCGCGATGATATAATTTCCATGTGGAACGAGACGACCGGGTTTTATCCGTACGTGACCGGGACAATCGGATGTGCTAGACATCGCGGGATGAAGACACGAAGGAGTCA
The DNA here is from genome assembly GCA_020341155.1 of Eciton burchellii. Taxonomy (NCBI): domain Eukaryota; kingdom Metazoa; phylum Arthropoda; class Insecta; order Hymenoptera; family Formicidae; genus Eciton; species Eciton burchellii. Next base: position 62,641 of record JAHMML010000044.1, on the reverse strand, counting down.
CGATGCGACGTCGAATCGTGCCCCGGTCCGGGTTGTCCCTTGAACAGGGGCCGAGGAACTACCAGACCTCCTTTCACGCTGGGAAAAAGAGAGGAAATGGCGGGGGAACGTAGAAGATAGCAAACGATTCCCCGCTCGCGCGCAATTGTTCGTGCGGGATACCCTCTGACGCAATCGCCGGGGAAAATCCCCCTCGTGCGTGCGCACTTTTTACACCGCCGGTACAATCGGTTTTACGCCCGATTCGTTGCATCTCGGCGCGACGCGAGGTAGTCAACAGATAATAAAGCAGCGACGAATGGCGATGCATAAGATCGCACGGCCTCCCTTCATTGTGCATCGTTATTGTGATATCCATATTTCATAACCGACGCTATGAAGCGCCGCCCCGCATCTCTCCCGATGCACAATGCACGAATATTTCTTTCCATAATGATACATTAAACGCTATTGTCCATTGTCAGTCACGGCAACAATTACTAGACAAAGCCGCGTAAATTATGTATGCGATATAGTAAGGACACGTACAAAAAATATCACGGCAGCGTCTTCTTGAAAATTTTCGAGGAACACGCCGAGAGGGCTTCTCGCGGCGAATCCGTCGAACGTCGAACTCGTGAATGCGCGTAATTTTCGAGGACCACCAAACAAAGAGAGAGAGAGAGAGAGAGAGAGAGAGAGAGAGAGAAAGAGCTGTAAACGGAAAGTTACAGGGACAAAGATCACAAGGACGGAAGAGGAATCTGGTCAAGGACCAGGAACCACCCGTTGGACTCGTAAATTAATTTTCCCATCGAAGGAAACGATCGCGCAGAACTCACGAAATCGCTCGCGCACCGATGATTACGCCAACATGTTTTGCGCGCGGCCACGTGAGCGCGTCTTTCTCGGATGATTCGATTGGTCTCTCTCTCTCTCTTTCTCTCTCTCTCAAGGTGACGGAATAATACGTTGCTTTGTCACGAAGAGACGAGACTTTTTTGCAAGTCGGTGGCACTTTTCCGGCAGGAGCTCGCACGGCGGTGATAATTCATGCGCAAGGAGCAATCCGCGTGGAAAAGTACGCGGAATGTCCACGACAGAAGTCGCACACGTGGGATAACAACGACACGAGTTGAAAAACAGCTCGACGAGCGCCTCGGATTCGCGTTTCGCGTCGAGCACGGAGCCGCAACGGTGCCAAGTTCCGTATACGTGGGCACGTATGAATAATGTTGGCGATAACGTTAATAGCAGCCGACGCGAGCTTCACCCTCGACGATTCTCTTGGATCATAATAGACGCCGTACACGCGACATTCTATAATTGAACCGGTCCGAGCTGCGGCGAAAAGGAGAACGCATCGGCGAGACACGCTGCCGCTGCGGATGCTGCATTCTCGGGCGGAATCTCGCGGCCGCAAACCGGCGGGCCAAGCGACGCTAATAGACGTCGCGATTCCGCGTGGGCGCGCGAGGCGTGTGAGGCCGCGCGGAAAAATGTACGATCCCGCGTCGCGGCGGCATTCGTCGCCGAGATCGAATAAACACCGTTCCGCCGCGCGATCGTATGTTTGTCACACTTCGGACACATCCTAAGATCCGCCGCCGCCGCCGCCGCCGCCGCCTATTCGCACAAAAACACGCGGCCGTGCCAATCGTCTCCGCTATATTTGCGTGGCCTTTTTATCCGCGCGCTTATTTACACCGCGCGAATTTAGCATTTCGAGCCGATCGGCGGCGGCGGCGTGCCGCGTCTTGTTCCCGATTGAGAGACGCGCGTCGTTCCGTTCCAAGTGCTTCGAGCGAGAGCTACTTTGGTAGCTCGTAGCCTTTCGATCAATCGAACGCCGAAACGATAAACCCGAGGAAGCTGGAAAGCTGAAAAAAATGTCGCGAGACGTGCAAACTCCTTCACGATGCATCAGCTCGCATCGATCGAATCTCGTCCTTGCAACGCCCTCGCCGGACTCTCTCACGCGTGCGATCGCGTAATTTTGTTTACCGTTCCGCTGGTCCAGGGATCAGTCCCGCGATGGAGGCTGCTCATCGCGCGTACGCAAATGCAATTTTATTATTGACACGAGTGACGGTCCCCACGCGGCAATAAAACGTAACGGTGTGTGCGCTCCGCGTCGAAATTGCCACATTGCAGAATTGCTCAACGATGTCGGTGACAAGCAGTAATTATCTGTCGGGAGATATGCCGCTGCAACGCGGCAGACGAAGAAAAAACAATTCGGCCAAACATGCACATTGTCGCACGCGTGTGACTCACTCGCGGCGACGCGATACTCTTTTCTAATCAACCCGGCCACGTCGTTGATTATCTCTGGCGGCGTGCACGTGGCTAACGAATCGCCGCCGAATAATTTGTCTCCATTTATTTATTTACCTTACCGTTGATCGACGAGAACCGAGAATCGGTTCCAAGTAGCCGCGTAAACCGTCTCACGATGTAAGATCAGCGTTTTCACTCGCCGCCTTCCAGCGTTGTTAGAAACGAGGAAGAACGAGCTCAAGCAGCAAAGTCCATCTCCCAAGAGATGGCCGATTGCGATTCGATCGAACGCGACCGTCCATCATCGAGATCCACCGCTGCAGATCTCGTTGAACAAAGGGGACATTGGACGCGCGATTTCGTCCGCCGCTTTGTCGGCCCGTAATCGCAGCAACCCCCCGCCGTCACGCGGGAGGTCAACGTCGGTTTAACGACCGGGGGGAGAGTGGGGGAGGGGGGGCGGCGGGCAGTCGCGAGCCCTTCGTTTCGACAGGCGCGGGCGACTGTGGTTCCCCGCGGTTGTTTGGCAGAAATCTTGGCGCGAACGAACTCTGCCGGTCGTTCCACGGCAGATCCCCTCCCCCCCCCCCACCCTACTCTCGCACTGATCATCTCCCCTTCGGCGGCTGCGCCGTCGAATTGAGTAATGTTTGTTTAACAAGGAGCCCAGTTGCCTCGTTAAACGCGTCGTTCGACCGGTCGGCCGATAACGCGCCCTCAGCCTTCCACCGGGAAAATATACCGTTTCCGATCCGAGTCCGCGGGAGTCCCGCTATTTCTCGCGGCATTTCTCGCCGGCCACCGGCGGACCGGGGAGGGGGAGGGGGAGGGAAGAGAGAGCGCCTAATCGTTATATATTGGTCTGTAAATGTCGCGTATGGCACGCCAAAGCCATTAATTGCGCCAGGCTCGAGGGGGCTACGTCGGCTCCAATTATTACACGCCGCATTAACTAACGAACCTGTCGTGAAACGCCGTTCGTAGAGACTGGCCTACGTCTACGAGGCCTCGTTACGAGATTGGGACGAGCCTTGGGTCGGCGTTTCGTCGTGCCGCGGTGACTTTTCCCCAGCTCGAGACAAAGGATGAGCGCGACCGCGAAGCGGCGCGGCTTGCTCGCCAGATGTGGACGAAAACGAAAGCAGCCGCCTGAGAGCCGTCCACCCCCGCGACCCCGATTCCGCGCCGTGCGTCTTCAAGGAAGGGGAGGGAGGGAAGGAGAGGAGGCGGTCAAAAAACGTGACCCAATTTCTCGCTCAATTATGCCTCGCACGTGGCAGCGCGCGGGCAAGCTCGGCGATCCCGTCAGACGAACGTCGATCGAATTAAATCGCGAGCGGGAACGACGACGCGGGATCGATCGACGAGAGCGGAAGCTTGTTTGTTTCGGCGGG
>JAHMML010000044.1:1679-58764 GCA_020341155.1 Eciton burchellii | reverse complement strand
GGAGGAGGAGGCACTGGTTGCGTGGCGAACGGACACAACACGTGAGCCGAGATCGAGAGTGACGATTAAAGGGGCTCGAATTGGGCTGCCGGATGAGACACACGCTCGATCTTCGATGATCGAATGATGCCCATCGAACGTACCTTGACTTTTTCGCGAGCGACGAGAGGGCGGAGGTGGGGCCGGGAGAGCACGGGAGGGCGACGGCGTCCGTTTAAAAGTCGATTCGATTGTCCACTCATGCGTGGTCGCTTTCGCGAGCGATGGCACGGGGCGAGGGAGATCCTGACGTAGCTCGGGAGAAGCACGAGATGAACGTTTCATCGATCGCCGCCCCGGGTATCTTCTCGATACCGAGAAGAGCGCAAATTGCGGCGGCGGGGGCGGGGGAGGAGGTGGGAGGCAGCGGCCGAATAAATCCGCGGGGATTTCGCGTGGCGGGGTTAAGCATGACAAAGATATCGAGTCGCGGTTCGCGTGAGATTCGCCCGGCGAGCACGAGCGGAGCTTCTCCTCGGAAAAGTTGAAAAGTTATTTAATAAAACGCGGGAGAGAAAAGGAGAGTCCGCGTCATTTTCCACCGTCCGTCTGAGAAAGGGAGTCGCGCCGGAGTAATTAAGCGCTCTTCCAACCTTGATCAACCGGATCAACAGGGGGGAGGTAAAGGCCACCTCGATATCTCGAGTGACGCGAGTGACGACGATGTCCTCGCCAGCGTATTCTCTCCTCCATGAATATCTATGAACATTCTCGAGACACTCGATTACACTTTGCGCCGATCACACGCGACGTTCTCGATTCCGAGACTGCTTGAGCGTGCTCGTCTCGCTTCGCCATCGCGTGGAATCTTTTCATCGGCGGGGACAGCTCGCAGAAGAGAGCAGCGTTGCAAGGATGAAATAATTGCGAAAATAAAATCGCGGGAACGAACGAGAGAAAAGAGACGCGAAGGAGAAACGCTTGGTCGCGAAGATTTACGCGAGGTCCTCGATCGAGCAGCCAATTATTGGGAGAACGACCTTGTACCACATCACACATCGAGTATATCTCACTCCCACATGACGTAGCGGCACAAAGCTCTTCACCTAACCACGCCGTTAAGCGCCAGGGTCGGAGATTCGTCTGCTCTTGCGCAAGCGAAGAGTATCGCCTCGTACGGCGAAACTTTTGCGTCAGCCGCCGAGTACGAGTGAAAGACGAAGAAGCTTGGAAGACGCGTCGGTTGTTCGCGCTGACGAAACTTTGCGCCGAGTGAAAAGCCGGCCGACGCGGACCTTCCGTGGCTCCTAATCGCTGGATCGCGAGTCGAATCGAATCGAAAGGTTAACGGAAAGAGAGTTCGATTAAATCGCGACGGCGGCTCTTTGGTTCGTCGACACGGCCGATTTCATCGTGCGACACGTACGCGGAGCGAAACGAGGGTGCTTGGCGCGGCGCGTTAAATTTATTCGCGTCGTTTGCGAAATCGAGCACGAGGCAAGCGGCCGCCAATGTGAACGGCGGCATCACCGTAATATCCGAAGCGGATAAAATATGCGTGGATAGTACCGTCGAATCCGACAGGAAGCGAAGCGCAAACCCGCGCTCGATGTTACGAGAGAGAGAGAGAGAGAAGCGCGATGCGACGTGCTTGACGCGGCGGTCGAATTGTAATTCGCGTGAAACGCAAAGCGTTTGTCCGTGGCTGACGTTGTTTTACATCGCGGGGCGAATTTACGCCGCGTCTCCCGGCTAGCCCGCCTCCACCTCGTACGATGATAAAATATTCCCGAGTTAAACGAAAGCCCGATAATTTATTCTCCCTTTATCCGGCAATCCCGGTACGCGAAGGAATTATTAAAAGCAGCGCGCGTGCGTTATTTATCGGACGTGTTTCACGTCGCCGGGAAAATAAAAGGGAATAAAATAAAGGGAAATAAAATTTTGCCGAGTGTCGCGACTCGCGCGACTTCGATCCGACTTTTCCGAGTCGCGCTGCGGGGATTCCCGGCGAATCGCCGGCGAGAATTACGAGCCGTCGTCCCGAGGGACGTCGCGCACGAAAACACGGCCGGGAAGGTAATGGACGGTCGATGTGCGAACAGTCTCGCGAGATCGGACAGTCGCTAATGACAGTAATGACCGGTCATCAGCGCGCGGGGAGATGAATCGTAGAGGCAGAGCGACATGCCAATTACGCTCGCGGGAGCGCGAGCGGGAATTAAAGTGGCATAAAGAAGCGATGCGGTTTTTATTGCCGCTACGTGACTAACTACGATTGAGGAGGACGAGGGGGAGGCGACGAGCGTTGAGCGAGGGGCGGAAGAGAACGATAGAACGTAATGTCGCGGGCCGCCACCCACGCGGGCATTAATTGCAATCTAGCGCGATACGGCTTAATTAAGATCAACAATTAAGCGAGCGGTGTCGCGCGCTCGCGCCGGATGTATCTAACAATCGCGCTTGTTTTCTCCTCGATCCTCCTCCTCCTCCTCTTCCTCCTCCTCCTCCTCCTCCTCCTCCTCCTCCGTCTCCTCTCCTCTCCAGTTACCCACAACCGGCCGATTAGCCCGCCGCGCGGGTCCAGACACGGGAGCCTGCGACAATGACAAGTAACGATGCAACCGCGATGTGCAGCGCGGATTCGCGCGAGGAGAGTTGTCCGAGGAGGTTCTCTCTCGACGATTCCTCGTTTTTCTCCAAAGTTTTCTCCAAAAACTCGCGCATGACGGACCTCGCATGATGGTCCTTTTCCGGCAACTTCTCTGGGATCTTTCTCTCGGGGAAGGGACGCCACGTGTGAGTCTGACGGTCATGCGCATGCGCGCAGGTCGCGTCTGACCAGTTATTGGAGTCGATCGGTGAATCGAGATATCGAGCGCACGATATTAGAGCGCCGACCAACGAGTGTTATTCGCGCGAATGACAATTGCGATCGGCGGGACGAGCTGTTCCCTAGACGGGAGCGCGTCTCACGGCGAATGACTCGTATTTTCGAGTATCTTCTCGAAAGTATCTTCTCACGAGTATCGACGTGCCGGCAGCGCGATAGCGCGCGGAATACTAAACATCGCGCGGCACGTATTCTCCGCTGTTCGCGAGATTTTCCAGGCTCGCGTGCTCGCGGAAACGTCTCTGTTTCGAGCACGATCGCAGACACGTTCTCGCCGCTGTTTGTCCAAGAGCATCCGCTGCGATAGATAAAAGCGGCAGCGTACGCTACATTTTATGTGACCTACATCATTTCCCAGGACCTTGTCGTGTGGGACGTTATCGCGCGGAACGGCTGCCAGTAAACGGATCTATCAGAAATGAGTCAAGTCTGCCCGGATGTACAAGATCACGCGGTGCAGCTCTCTCGCGAGGGAGAGAAAGAAAGAGAAGCCCATCCAGTCGTCTCCAGCGTCCGGGAGAGCGATCGTGAAGACGTTACAAAGATCGCGTATGAATACGCGCGAGCGTATTATGTCGTCATTTCGTCAGCTCGCGCGTAAGGTCGCCGATCCCGTCGCCGATCTTACGTAACGGTACGAAAAAAGAAAACGCTTAAAGAGTCGGCTCTGCATCTCGGACATCGGTCATCGACACTCCCGCCGCTCGCATTCGCCGCGATAACGCGCTTTTCGGCTGCTTATCGCCGACAAACAGGTCATCTAATACAATCGATAATTGATAAAGAGCACGACGGACACGCGGAGTAAGCCTGCGTCGCGACCATGCGTGCACGCACATGAGAGAATGAATGATGAAGCAGCATCGGCGTATAGTTCGCTGATATAATCGTCGCTTCTCGCGTTACGTCAAAGAGCATCGTATCGCTGCCACAGCAGCGTCGAGATGCATCTTCGTGGCTGGTCGATCGCGCTCGAAACTCCTTAAATGGCTCGAATAATTCCACTGGCCACTTACAGAGATTCCGAGCGAAGATATCATTCGTACGGATCGCATTAACGATCCGAGAAACGAGACGAAGGAATTATTCCAGACTCCGAGTTAGCTCGGTCAAAGCGCTGGGCTACATTCGCCAGCAGCGCGCCGCGTGCGTGGCCGATTTCTTTTTATCTCGTTTCCACAAAGTTCCTCCTCAAGAAACTTTCCTCCTCTGCGATATTGGTAACATTTTCAAAATGTTACCCGGACCTCGTTGCCGACCGTCTTCCCTGGACCGCCACGGGTGGAAGCGAGCGCGTTAGGGGATGCGACCGTGTCTTGGCAGGCACTTTGCGCAGCGTTTCCAACGAAAAGCGACAAAACACCGGCGCGCCAGCCGACCATGAGGCGACAATGTGTGCGCGGGGGGATACGAGGCGCTTGTTTGCCTGGCCTAAAACAACACGTCTTCGACTAGTGTAAGTGCGCCTGCCTCTGGAGTGTCTGGCGGGTCTTATCGTGCGCGCGTGTACGCTCGCGCGTGCACAGGCGCATGTATGCGTGCGTGCGGATAAGGCGCGCGCGCGCGCGCGCGCGCATTATCGAGCCGCCAGGTCCGGCGCGATTTCAGTCGAGCGCGATTAACGCGAGACATTCCGCTGAATCGCGGAGATTCGTGCTTAATAAGGTAGCTGGCGTCGACACGTGCTTCTGCATGTGGCGCGCAAACGAAATGATTTATCGGACACGCGAGAACGTGTAAAATTAGACGAGCGAGCGCCTAGACGGGGCAAGGCAAGAGGGAACTAGAACGGTGAAAAATCAGGGTGAATTTATCGGAACGTAAGCGCGCCTCTGTGTGCGCGCGAGTTTTCACGCGAGCTCCGACACGGACGATGACCGGGAAAAGCGCGGGTCGGCGACGAGTTGTCGGGATGAAGGAGCTAATTTCTGAAATTGTCCGTCAAGTGCGAGGCGAAGGTGAAAAATTAACAGAGATAACGGCAATCCGCCAATCCCGATCAGAATAGATCGCGCGAGAGAGAAGTCTGATGTGTACTCGAAGACTCTGCAGCTCAACACGAAAATATTCATTTTGCTTACCGCGCATCTCTGTCCTCTCTGTCTCCCTCCCACGTCAGCGACATCGTCAGCGATGTTGACGTTTAAGCGGAGAATGATCCGCATCGAGAGATACGAGAGTACCATTTCATTATTAGAATCTCCAACACGAGTAACCTCCCGCGTCGCGAAAGTCGAGCAAATAGTCGATAATACATTCAAACTGATTTTCCTGTCGCGAGTCCAGTCTGCTCAAGGCGAACGAGGAATCTCTCGCTTGTCCGCGAGCTGACGAAGGGCACGCTACACATCCCACGCAGCAGCGTAGACGGGTCGTTATCCCTTACAAGGAAATCACCGTCCCTTCCAAACGGGGAACGACCAAGCTTACTAATGAACTGATTTCTTTATCTTTATGGACATCGAGTATCAAGCTCGTAGACTCCTAAAGCATCCTGAAATGCCCCGAAACGCGGCGTTAAACAGCTCCCGTAACGGCTCATCAAGGCTTACAATGGCGCGAATACGAATCCGTCAAGACCTAAACGCGTAAACGCGCAAATAGGAATAAACGCTTTCCGATTAAAAATATGATAATCCGTTGCCATGGAGGCAGCGTCTCGTGGACGCGCATCCCTTCACGTCCAAGCGGGGAGGAGGGAAGGGCGATCCTCGATGCGCTCGGATCTCCCGCTCGCGAGGCGGCTTACGGCACTGTCTCGAAATCGTGCGGACCCACTCGACCGTGTATAAACGCCATCCATCGCGACTGAATAATCTAAGGTGCGTCTCGGCTACACGTGTACCGCTCTCCCAAGGACGCTGAAATTCTGTCTCCGTGCGCCACGCGTTACCGCCGACGAATACCCGACTATTATCGGCACGGTTCCTCTTTCTTCGGCCACTTGAGCCTGCGAGCCCGGCGTTCGAGTTCCAACCACGATTTCAAGCGTCAAAATCGACCAAGAATCCATTACCTGATGTTATCCCGGAAGAGAGCCATTTGGACAGCTATGCATTACAAGAGGCAAAAGACTGAGCGTCTTATCTCCGTTTTCGATGGATGGCCCAGCAAGAGAGACCTGAAAGCTGGAAAGCTGGCTGTCTCCTGTCTCTCTCTCTCTCTCTCTCTCTCTCTCTCTCTCTCTCTCTCTCTCTTTCTCTCTCTCTGAGCATGTGTCATGAAAAATTGGGGTCCACGTGAAAAATTGAGATTTTGAATTTTCTTCCGATTTTCGGCAAGCAGAAAGAGAATTTGTCGTAAAAAGAGACCTCTTCTCGTTTCGGTTTGGTCGTGATATATCAGGTATACAAATTAATCTCTTGCTTTCGATTCCGAGCATCGAGGATTCCGTCGACTCGAAACTGCTTGTCGGCTGCTTGATAAACGGTTCAGAGTCATCGAAAATAATGGAGACTGCTTCATTGATTAAAATCGTTCCCGTATTTGTATAAATAAATGCTGAATTTTACAAAGAAGCAAGAAATTAATTGGTAATAACTTAACAAATATATCTCGCCAGGCATCTGGATCAACATAACCTCGATCGACAAAATATACATATAAATGACTGTTGTACGAACTGGCTAATCTTGCGTGCAAAAGTTCTGCGAGTTACTTAACGCACCAGCAAACAAATTAATCAAAAGAAAGCGAATATCTCTCTCCCTCTTTGGCGAATCGAGTCGCGCGAGCGATCCGTGCGGGATGTGCACCGATATCGGGCTCTCCAAGGTCGCTCGGATAAAATCCGATAATTTAATTCGAGCGATTCAATCGAGCGAGCAAGCTCCCCCATTTCCCTCGCTCGGTACACTCTCAAGAAACGTCTCCCGATACGAGACAGGACACAAAGGCGGATGCACAGAGCAGAATCGAGAACGTTCGCCCTCCACTCTCTTCTCGAGATTCGCCCACTTGAGGTCTTTAATTTAAAGTAGAAGTAGACCTGTCTCCCTCGTGGAATTTCCAATTCTGACCATTTCTCTCGCCGAGAGGAAAAATCGTTATCAATTTGTTCCCGACATATATATATATATACATACATATACATATACACATATATATGTATATATATGTACATATATATATACGCCGTTAGAGATTGAGGGAGCGAACAGCCTCTAAGGGAGTGAACAGCAAGAAGAGCGAGGACAGCGGACGATGAAGGATCGCCTGGAGAGAAAATAAAGCCCGCTGGAAAATACGAAACGCCGGGGAAAATGGGGTAGGAAAAAGAGGAGCGAGGGGGGAGGGGGAGCGGGTGAGGGCCGGGGGGGGGTAGAGGGAGGAGGAGGAGGAGGAGCGAGATCGCGAACAAAGGAAACTTGGCGAGTTCGATGCTCTTTTCTTATCAGTAGATGACACTGTTACAGAAGCAAGGAGGCGGGGGCGGTCGCCTCATTGGTCGTCGGCAAGGCCGACGTCATCGTATCGATTGGCGGCCTGCCGCGTGACGACTAGACGTCTCTCTTCCTCTCTCGTCGCTGCTCGTCGCGCTCGGGCCACCTTGTGGCACACTGGCCGATTCGAGGCTCGATTCGAACACAAAGACCGTGCCCTCCTCGACCCCGAATCAGGAAGCGCGCAGGAGTACCGGTTCGGCCGGGATCCTCCAATCCGAATGACCGCCTCGGAATCTCGAAGGATACGCTCGAATTCAGCTCCGGCCGTACCAATTAACCTCTTCTTCGATACCACGCACGCTCGCCGCGTGGTATTACTCGATGGCCGAATGTCGCGAGATATCTTGCACTCGGGACGAGTGTTTCACGAGGGTTCCACGGGTGAACGGATAGATGGAGAGAAGAAACACGAAACACGAAACACGAAACACGGTCGCTTTCAAACATTTCATCCAAAGTGAACAATTAACAGGGAGACAAATGATGAAACGCGTCCCCGCGTTACATTCGAGAATAGAATAGAAACAAAATTAATTCACGTTGAATTCTTCAACGGAATGCGACAACCGCAGGAGCGGGTAAAATCAAAATTCGATTTGTTCGATTATCGATTACGCCTCTTCGTACGTATACGACCCTCACGGCGGCTGTCGACGACTTTGGTCGACGATCGCGAAGGGTTAAAATACGAAGGAATGCGATCTCCGATCGGACATTTTCCTCGCGCTGGTTCAGAGAATTCGACCTGACCTCGCTCGGCTCGAGCGCTCATCCGCGCGCGCGTTATACGTCGACTCGAATAACGGATGCAACGCGCGACGCAACGCGCGCGCGAGTCCCTCCGGATCGCCGAGAGAGATGACAGCAGGGTCGAGCGATGGTGTTGGTGCATCGCGCGACGGATCTCGACCGGTTTGGGCGAACGAGGCAAGGCGAATCTCCATCGATGCGTTTACTTATGTAACAATAATTCGGGGACTGTTAATAACATCGCGTTACCGCGCAGGTAAAACTTACCGCGACGAGCTCGCCCACGGGCGGCAAAAAAGAAGCGCGCCCGGTTTCGAGCGGCTCGCACGAACCCTCGTCTTTCATTGAGCGAAAGACTCCACACGTCTCGTTGCGGTGACGCAAGAAAGAAAGAAGAGGAAAAAGATCGAAAAGAACCTGCCGGAGAATACAGGCGCGGGTCCGGCCCTCGAGGAGGGGGCGGGGGAAGGGGGCGAAGGCGGCCTATGACCGGGCGTAAACAACGTTGGAAACCAGAACCCCAGATCTCCGAAACCAGTTCCAACGCCTGGAAAATAATTTTACGACGACGCGGCGGCCGGGGGGGGGGCGGAGGGGGGAGGGGGAACGGGAAAGGGGGAAGAAAGAAACGAAGGGTGAACGGCGTTTATTTCCAGGGTAGAACCCCCTTCTGGAACGTATGAAGGAAAATTAGTGGATTAAAAAACACGTGGTGTCTTAAAAACGTGAGAAATTGCCACTCGCGCTTTATGCGGGTAACATCTAAGAAAGACAGAGAGAGAGAGAGAAAGAGAGAGAGAGAGAGAGAGAGAGAGGGAGGAGAAAGCTCCCAGCGCTACCAGAACCGAAAGGCCCAAATGTGACAAGTTCGGGATACGATCGAGGTTCTATTTAACGGAAAAATAATCATTCCGGTTTTCAGCGGGGAACGCTTACCTGTTCGCCGTTCACTCAACACCCTCGAACACGACGAACAACGAAATCATCCCGGACCTTCGTGCACGCTGGAGCAAAGTCGAATCTCAAAAAGAGGTTGCCACACATGCACACGCTTGCGGCGACTTGCACATACACATATGCACGCGCAAGAATATCGTGACAGGTATATGCTCCTCTCTCTCTCTCTCTCTCTCTCTCTCTCTCTCTCTCTCTCTCTCTCTCTCGATAGAGCGGGACGAGAAAGGGGAACGACGAAGGGGGAAAAAAAAGAGGAGGAGGAGGAGGAGGGGAAAATTCGATAACACCGTGTCCTGGCGGGGATACGAACCGCAACGGGATCGCGCCCGCTCGTCAGGCAGTCGCGTTGTGGGAGACGAGGAGAAAAAGAACGGGCTCGCCGGAAGAGGGGCGGGGCGGGGGCAGCGGCAGCAGGGGGGGAATCGAAGGCGCTCGCGCACGGAGTGAACGCGATAAAAATAGGCGCGCCGCGCGCGCGTCTGATATTGCGCAAAGGCGGCCGCCGCTTAATTCCGCCTGTTATTCGCCTCTCTCGGCAGAAACGGCGGCAGGCGAAAATAAACCGGGCCTCGATAAGCCGCGCCGGGTGCAACGTGGATTTCCGATTTTTCGCGGAGAAGATCGATCGAGAATCGATCGAGAGCAGAGGAGCGCACGGCGACCGCTGCACGTGGACGCGATGACACTCGCGATGGAGAAAGGGCGCGGTGCTGCTGATAAAGGGATAATCTACGTTGGCGGCGAGTAACGAGTCACCTTTGTCTTCAAGGTGAACCGTTCCACGGTCAACTCTCGTTGACACGAGCAGCGGGCAAGGGTCGTTGCATCAACGTCGCTCATTCTGATAAGTTTGTTTGAGCAATGCTTTAGCATTGCTTCGGTGAGGATTATTGAAAATTAGCCCAAGTCAACAACGACGCTGTAACAGGCGCTAACGTTCCTCGGCGCTACTCGATCACCTTGGCCTGAGAATTTCGCTTTTTTTTGCGCATGTAAATGAACACGGAAAAGCGCGAGCAGTGGACCGGCACGAAATCTGTCTGCATTGTGCGTGTCAATTACAAGAAATGATGACAAGTCCATAAAACTGGCGAGGGCGGATCTCTGGGCAACCTCGATGTTCCAAGAAAAGAAAAACTTTGGGTACCCATCGGACAGATGTTCGGGAACTCGAGGGAACATTTACGAGGCGATTTGAATACTCCAAGAGATACAACGTTCGATACAACGTTTAATTATCGCGACATAAAGGCGACGCGCGCGAGGTTTGTCGACTTTTCAAAATAGACTCTCGGATATCCGGATCACGCGGCGGTGGATGTGATTCGATCGAGCGATTCGCTGACCGACTTGACGTGAATCCCGATTGTTCAATTAAACGAGTAAAAATTTCATACGCTCGCCGAGCGGACTCTCGCACGAGAACAGAGCCGAGAATAATCAAACAAGCGCGTAATCTCGCCACGAAGAAATGCGCGAGGCGTTCCATGTACGCTCAGGGACGAAACACGCTTCTCGATGCTGAGGCTCGATGCTGACGCATGATCAAGAATGCCAGTAGTATGCCGCGTTGCCTCGCGCACGCGTTCGACAAGTTATGCGAAAACACAGCTGCTTCCTGAATACACGCAATAGAGAGCGGTGGCTCGCAATATCGCGGCACACACTCGGCGCGATCGTAAAAATAGATAACGACGAGTATTCGCGCCGACTTTGTTTACGAGGAGCATTACGCTGTTCCCAGAAAACACGATCCGCGCCGCTCGATGCGCCCCGCATCTAATCCATTACAATAATAATAATGATAACAACAACAACAACAACCGAGTGCAACCGAGCCGGCTATTTTTCAGCGTCGCGCCCGTAATTTAATCGCCACCCCCATATCAGACCACGGCAACAATGAAGCTGAGAGAGAGAGAGAGAGAGGGGGGGGGGGGGGGGGGGAGGGGAGGAGGGAGAGCAGCGCGGGAAATACAAGTCGCCGCCGCGGTCGCGATCCCGTCCCCCCCCCCCAGATCGCGCGAATTATGTAATTACTATGATAGTAAATGCTGGTCGAGCCATGCATTAACCGCGTCGTCGCGTCGATTTACTTACCGCGAGCCAGTAATCGTCATAATAATAATAATAATGGCCATCTTTTTTTAAGCTATTACAATAATAGTGGAGACGTTCGAGTTCGGGAGATTACGAGAAATCGAGCGGGTAATCGGTCGATTTGTCGTCCGATTAGCTTATCGGGACGCACGCTTGACGGCCCGACGACGATTTAACCCGCCGCGTTATACGATTTTCCGACTCGGGGCGAATTAATCGTGCCCGCGATCGGAATCGCCAACGGAGAGCTGTCGGAGGACGCATTCGCGGAAACAATAACGATCGCGATCGCCGAAAGGTCGCCGAAAGATGATGAGATTCCCGCTTAATTCGGCCGACGACATTGGGACACTGCGAAATCTCGATCTCGGAGAGAGAGAGAGAGAGAGAGCGAGATACTGCTCGATCGATCTCTCGAATAACGCCAAGAGAATAATGCGTTATCTCGCATTACAATAAAACGACGGGGGGGTTCATCCGACGCTCTCCGCTCTCCGAATCGAGAGCGGAAACGTTAAGATGACATCCGACGCGATCGATTCTCGCGAGAGAGTCATTTATCTCTCGCGTCCGTGTTCGCCGTGACCCAGCTTCCCTCTCCGCCTCCCCCTGCCCCTTGAAAGCGCGTGCCAAATTCCGATGATCGCGCGCGCGCTTGGCACGCACCGTTCCCGGAGCATCCTAATTATATTACGTAAGCAGCCAACCAAGTGTCCGCGGCTGAAAGTCCTCACGTAATCGTGCCTCGATCGCGCCGATATTCCCGCATCGATCTCACGTGCTGAGCGCGCGTTTCTCGGTGAACCGAGAAAAAGGCCCAGGCCGTGACGTTATTTGTGAGATCAGGCCGAGTAATTGATCAGGTCTCGCCGAAAAGAGCGAGCCAGGAGGCGCGTAAACAGGGAAGAGCGGCATCACGCGTGTCGCTATTAAATCGGAGGCTCTCCGACCAACCGGCATCGTTGGATACGATCACGCGACTGCGGTGCTCCGTCCTCTTCCTACCGCTCGAGACCGTCCCTCCCTCTCGCTCCACCGCCGTCCCCCTCCGTCTCCCGCCGTGTTCCCAGAGCCGACCCGCTGCTCTCTTGCTCTGGCAGCGGCGCGCTATTGTACTCTATTTCTGCCGATGAGGCAAGTGAGGTCTCGGTGACTTTCCGAATGCACCGGACACACGTGCAACGCACGCACGAGGAAGAGAGTCCGGGACAATTGCGAGACGATAATGTAACACCAAGCAGTCGTGCGAGTGCAGTCCCAGCATCGATTAGCCTTCGAGTGCCGGGAGATGTAACGCGCGAGAGGAATTTTTAGTCGCCAGACCGACAGGAGAGCTGCTTCGCTGTCGAGATTCGAGCAGCTCTGCACAAAAAAAGCGCAGAGAAGTGTGCATGGTCCAATTTTTCCAGCGAGGTTTCACGTCGCAGAGGCGTGAAATTCGAGTGTATCTCGCCCCGAGATAAAGATCGAAGATAGGAATCTGCGATCGGTCATCGGAATGAGCGGATGAGCATGTACCGACTCGGTAATTAACGCGGGTTAACATGCCGGTATCGCGAATGTCGGAAGACATTTGAAGTCGCCTCGCCGTAATGATGGCATGACGAAACGACGTGACATCTTTCGTAAAGTAGATTTATCGTGGCGTTTTATCGCGCGCGCGCGCGCGGGACGGAGTTGCCTGGCTTATCTAGTTTTAGAGGCACTTGGCGCGCGACAGCAGATATCGACGCGAAGCGCTTTGTGCAAATAGTCAAAAAATTGCACAACAAACAGCGCAAACCGCGAAGCGAGATTAGCAGAGAAACGTCCCGAGCACGCGTTCGAGTACAGCCTGCGTTTATCGCTCGCTCTTTCAATATTCCACGCGGAAAGTTCCAAGAGACGAAGGTGCCATCGAAACGAGTCCAACTTGTGTCTGAAAATGTCAAAAAGGAACCTCCAGATTCCGGACAGCTCTCCACTTGTTGCGAGCGCATGCATCTGACGTAATCGCATCGAGCGTAATATCGTTCTTTCACGTGTTCACGCGCCTCCTGCCTAGCTCTTTTCGTGCGGGCTGATGTACTCTACTCGGATAAGGCCGTGACCCTTTCCTCGGTTCTCCAGAAAAGATTCTCTCCGAGATACTCCGAAACTGCCGGGGATTCTGCTTTCTGCTCTGGAGATACGTCGCACGTCTCGCGTTTCGACGACGCCGACCAGCACGAGAGACGACATCCACCCGGCGACAAGCCAGACGGGTCGATACGCCGGCTTTTCGCACGGAAAGCTCCCCCGAGAGCAGGCAGAGAAATAAGAAAGATGGGGGGTAAGAAAAAGAAAAAAAACGCTTACGTCGTTGGATGCTATTTGACCCATGCTGCCCATGCTGGCGGCGCCAGCGGTATCCGTGATTGTATCCGCTGCCACGAGGCACGGACGATCGTTGGCGATCGGAATTTTGACGGCTTTTCGTGGCCACTCCAACGGGAAACAGCCGTTAAATTCGGCTCGCTCTCTCGCCTGCTCGCTCTTCCTCTCGCTCGTTCCCCCTACCCTTCCTCAAAGCCAAGCCGCGGCGACGAGGCGACTTTGCCGAGCAATGAACAATTATCACCGACTCCTCGGTTCGGCTGCGATGCGACACGTCCGTTGATTCTCACTGCAAACGAGGTACGATCGGCCTATTGTCGCGCGATTATTACCAGTCATAATATATCACAGAGTCACCGGAGAATCGGAGACGAGGGCGTTACGAACATGCTACGACACGTGGTTGCTAAGTTCGGCGGAGAACACGCGCCAGCAACGGGAATCACGACCGCGTTCGCCGTTCACGACGAGACACTCCACGTCCTCGCACTGCCGGTTGCCAACTGTCGAATGACGCGACCCGGAGCCGGGATCATATGGCCGGCTGCCGGCGAGCCGAGTGGTGGGGCAATGACAGATGTAGAGGGGGCGCGATGGGGACGTGCGCGACGGTTTTACTCGTCTGTCATTGGTCGCGGCCAGGGTTGTATGCAGCCAAGTCTGCGCACTGGCTTCTCCAGTCTGGCGGAGCGCTAAATTTTCTTATTCGACTCTCTCGATCCTTGATCCTCGATCACGATGGATCAAATTCCGGAGACCATCCCTCCGCATTCACCGCTCCTTCAGCTGCACTTTCTCCTACGATACGCGCGCGCGGATACGGTGTGATCGGCTCGTACGGCAACACCGTTCGCTCTCACAAAAACGCGAATAGGAGTCGCGTACGCGCCGAATACGGCCCTGCCGTACACAGACGGCCGGCCAGATCAGCTGATGCCCTAGCAACAGTGGTACTAACCGGGCTAAATATATCAGTTGCATCTGGTTATCGGAGGACGAACTCGTAACAACGACGAAAACGACATGAGAGAGCGAGAGAGAGAGGAGAGCGTAGTCCGAGTGATAATTATAGTTTCGTCATGCGATAAAATGCATAATCGTGCCGATGACGTATCGCTAACGTACCGATTTAAGGGTCGAGATGCGAGGAACAACTCTCGACTGGATCAAGTCGCGCCCGACTGGCCGTTCGCGTGATCGTACGGGAAAAGTCATTAGCGGATCCGTCAAGAGCGAAATAACGCGGATAAAAACAAACTGGGGAACGGTAAAAGTAACATAGCGCAGGAGGAGCTGAGAGTGTAATGTCGCGTATTATGTCCAAGTTCGCGAGTTTCATTTTGCTCCGTTTTAGAGACGCTGTCGATAAACGGCGCGAGGAGGAAGCCCGTTAATCAGAATCACTTGAGAAATAGGGACAGAATGCACAAAGAGAAAAGCGACGGATATGTATACGCATCCGTGAGCTAAAAGTCTCAAGTAGCATCGCTAATACATTATATTAATCGATGCTAATTGCAATGATTTTTTTTCTTTCATTTCTGTCAAAGTAAGCGCTTATCTATGTTTGCAAATGTCCCTGTTCAAAGAAACCACTGGCGTAATCTGACCCAAATAACACTTATAAAAGTAATTCGACGATAAGCTATCTCGGAACTATCGCTTTCGCGACTATCAGAAGCGATCCTACAGAAACGCATATTTCGATAATGATGTATTCTCGTTATGCGCCTAATACTCTTATCTCGATGATTAATGCTGCTATCGGAGCAATTCCCGGATGATAGATTCATCGACAGAGAGAGAGAGAGAGAGAGAAAAAAAGTTATCAAAAAATGTTCTCTGTGAACAAAGAGAATCCAAAATTCGACTTTGCTTTTTGCTTTTGACAGCACAACTCAGACAGGCCTCGCGAGGTCCTCGTGAAAGCGGATCGAGGAATTCAATTAACTAAAGGAAACGTATCATGTAACATAACAGTCCCGCGGGTCGTAAATGCAGGGATCAATGAAACCACATCCCTCTTTGCATCGAGGGGGAGGGAGGAGGAAGGAGTAGTACGGCGGTATCGTCATCCGGAGATCTCCGATTCCTCTCGTTCCTTTGTCTCCCAAAGATACTGCGAAATGAAGGCGCCGAGGGACCGACCCTTCATTTCCGTCGGTCCTTTAACGAGCCTTTGTTACGGGCACCGAAATGTCATCGCAAGAGAGAGAGAGAGAGAGAGAGAGAGAGAGAGAGAGAGAGAGAGAGAGAGAGAGAGAGAGAGAGAGAGAGAGAGAGAGAGGGCGTACGCAAGTACGTCCGTAATCCGGGAGCGGTGATAAAGTGTCGATGCGCGAAGAGCGCATCTCGTTTCGCGTCCGTTACAAAGCGTCAGAAGCGTCATCCTCGTCAGTTGACTGATCCGCGCTGAAATCGCGCGATCGGCGGATAGGCGGATGGATAATAAATATCGCTACGCGCAGTTTCTCAGCTTGAGAAGTTCAAAAGGATTCCCGAGGATGCTGAGAGGCTGAAGGCCGCGTCGCGCAGAGCCGCGAGAATCGCGAATCGAACGGTCTCTTAATTAATCAGCGCCGATCGGCGGATTTTCCAGGAAATTAACCGCGGCCGCTGCGCGATAACCGGTTCACTCGATCCGAGGAATTTGCCGAATCAGATCGCGCGTCGATCGACGGACAATCGTGGAGAGAAAAAGATCGGCGCCGACGAACCTGCCGCGACTTTTCCCGGCGCGGCGAGTTGCGTTGGAGCGACGCGATGAAACGGCACGGCGGCGATAACAGTTCCTTCAACCCGCCCGCCGCGCAGAACAGGTACCGGTCTCCAGGAAATTCGCGTGTGCGCGAATTGACAGGCTAGATTATTGGATAGATAAATAGATAGGCGGAGATCGGAAGGAGCGAGCGAGTATTCCGAGGGGTGTTCCGCGTGTTTGGTTCTTTACGCGGGCCGGAGTTGTGCATTCTCCGAGAGCCGAGACTGTCGGATCCCTCGAAACAGTGGGTACAAGTGGCATTGTCGTGATCGAGAATGCATGCACTGGGAGCAAGCATCGATTTCACACAGCGAACTGCGAAGCCGGCCTCGCAGCAGTTAAATTAATATCGCGCTTTATTCCTCCCGCCACTCGCGCCTCCTCTGCTTCTCCCCTGTTTTCCCGATCATTTCCCAAATAATGCGATAATTAGTCAACGCGCGCGGTGAGCTCTTAGAGCGCGCCTCGATATCCGTCCACTCGAATTTGTCGCGTGAGAGGGATCTCGATTCGCGACAACCGCCGCGGCGCCGACAACGCTCGCGCCTGGCGATATTTTAGTCGAGTTCCGCACTGAACTCCCGGTCAATCGCGATTTCCGCGAAGACGAGAGATATCGTTCTCTTTCTTTCTCTTCGTCTGCGCACTGTGGCTGCGAGAACGAGAGGGAGAGAGAGAGAGAGAGAGAGAGAGAGAGAGAGAGAGAGAGAGAGAGAGAAGAGGGGGGAGGGGAGTCCCTTAAAATGCACGACGGGATTTTCTTCATTAGAGGGCCGATCACGGGCGCTCCTCACCTTGAATCGACCTACCGCGCCCGGATATGACGTCCCAACGTCCAATGCGCGGTGGCTACAGTCGCCCACATCGCCGTCGTCATGTATCTTATTCCGCGTTCATTATAACTCGAAATAAAGCATGACGTTGTTGCGATATCAAAACGNAGAGAGAGAGAGAGAGAGAGAGAGAGAGCGAGAGGGAGAGAGAGAACGCTGTGAAGTTTCTATTATTTCGTATTCTCGGGAGGAGGCGGACACGCTCTTGGGCGAGGTTAGTATTGGAAGCGCGAGAGGTCAACGCTCGGGAAAGCGCCTCTCGTTACGGCACTGCCATACGATATTACCAGGCCCGTCGTTCGGATATCCCTGCCCTCCCCTTTCCGTGATCCCCGCACGATCGCCCCATGTGTGCGCGCGCGTTTCTCTCGCCCACATACATGTGGTACACACACATCCCCTCCCCCCCCTCTCTCTCTCTCTCTCTCTGTTTTCTTACCTTCCCTCTTCTCTATCTTTCTCGATCCTCTATTGAGACCCGATCATCCACTTTTCGCTTTCCTGAACGCTCGATCATTTTACCTCTGTGCTCTTGGGGCGTTTCCTCTCTTTATCTCTCTCCCCTTCTCTCTCTGTCTCTCGCACAGAGTCTCGCAAAACAGCCCTCCCGTTGTTTCCTTCGCTCGATTTCATCCCTTACGAACGAGGAAGACTGACTTGATCCGAAGAATCCATTGTCTCTGTTTCCCTTGACTCCCGGTTGTTTACTCCGGCTTATGGCGTTTAGTAGAACGACACTGGGCACCCATATGGCTAACCGAATTGTTTCCCCGTTTTCATTCGTTCCTTTATGGCTAGAGCCGTAACTATAACGATAATTTAGGAAACAGCAGGATCAACTAATTACAAGGCCAGTTGAGCAGAGTTGCCGCTACAAGGACGGGATCATCTCTCCTTTCCACTCTATACTCGCGCGATATAGTTCCCCAGCAATTTGTACGAGGATCCGATGTGTCGCGACAGCTCTATACTCAACGGTCTATAATATTAAGGCACGAGGCAAACAAATCTATCTATCGCTTTTACAAACTCTCGGGACTGCCGCGGGATCGCGCGACCCTATCCAATAATACGCAACGAGGAGAGTTCAAAAATATCACCTGTCCACGCCAGGCAACCGCCATCGGCGGTATTCAAGCAACGTACCAAACAACCTCTCGAAAGAAAGAAAGAAAAGAAAGACGCTGCTACCTCCCTTCATGTTGGCTGTCAGTCTGTCGTCGTAGCGCTCGCGCTGTCACAACATCGTTCTAGATCGATTTGTTTTATCGGCCCTCTCATTTCTCGCTCTCCCTCTCTCTCTCTCTCTCTCTCTCTCTCTTCCTCAATTTTCCAAGTCCAAGACTCCTCTTTTCTCGGCATCCCTTCCCTTTGTCTTTCTTCCTCTTCTCTCTCTTTCCGTCCGCATCGTCTTTCCACTCTCGTATCCGTATTCTTGATATCTTTGTGGTCTTCCCAATATCGTTTCATCTCGTTTCCTCTTTCTTTCTTTCCTATCTCTAACTCCTTCGTTGAACGTTCCGTTATAACGGAGCAGGTAGCAGCTAGCTGTTGCTAGGAAACCATCGAGAACTTTCATCCATTCGTGATGACAACCGATGCCGATGATGAAACTTTCTTTTACCTTGCACGATGCCTGCCGAAAGAAGTCAAAGTTTACTCGGTCGTTCTTTCGGTCAGTAGGTTCGCCCGCAAGCCAAACATCTCGTTAAGAACATTGGATATCTCTTTATCCAGGCAAATGGAAAGCCACTTTGAGCGATTAGAGCATAACGTTTAAATAAAAACGATCATTGTAATAATCAGGAACGAGCGAGCGACAGCTGTTTGCATTTCGAGGAAACTCCCTGTTCGGTTTTTTACATCTCGAAGAAATACGCGCGATCTAGAGACGACGCGATGTTCCCGCTGATGTTCCATTAGAAAATCCATTAGAATCGTATTCGTATCGTATCCGTTTTTTACGGGATAAGTCACGATCCGAATCATCATCGTAGAATTGGCAATTTCGGACGCGGTCCCAGCCAGGCAATCCCAGCGGAAGAACGAGGCAGAAAACAGATAAAACTCACAAAGCTGGTATTATTATCTTATACGAGAATGTGTTTTTCTTTCTCTCTTTTTTTTTATGTCAGCGGATATATGCAAATCGCATTTACTATGTTGTCCGCGTAGCGACGAGTTACGCGCCGTTGCGTCCGGCTATTTTTCGAGTGCATTTACATAGACATGCCATCGCGAGCGACGAAACAGCTAACGAGTGACCGAGTGAGTCACGATATCGAAATGTAAACTAATTTCGCGCTGCCGAGCAGCCTCCGCGGATTTCAGAATATTGAGGAAGGTCGGGGGGACAGTTCCTAAACTCCGCTGACCTGGATAGCGCACTCCGCGATTAAAAAAAAAAAAGAATCCAATTGCGCATTGGACGCAAGGGAGAAAACTTCGAGACCCCGGTCTCGCGACCGGTCAAGGTGCGCGCGCGCGCGCGTGCGCGAGATCGGTCGCGTCGCACATTTAAAGGTCGGCTTGAAAATCGGAAAATCGGAACAACGTTTAAAGATCGCGGGATTTCTCAAAAGTGGTCAGTGCACGCCGCTGTGTTGTTACGCATACTTATGCAAGAGACGCTCGAGCGTCTCTTTTGCAATTCTCGTAAATATGTCGGTATCAAAAGTATGACTCACGCTGACGCGCCTGAAATCGCCCGCACGGGCGCAATTGTTGCGCCGTCCATATCCCCACCGGCCCTCGGTATCCCGTCCTTGCGCGCAATCTTCCGCTAAAAGCCGCCGTGTCAAAGCCGCGGATATAAAATTGTTTAAGAACGTTTAACGGACAATGAGTCACAGGCCGCGGCGCGCTGAGACTTTTGCGCAACGTCTGCGCCCGGATCGCTAAGCGAGGATCAGACTGCTTTACACACAATTCTCGCAGGTGTTTTTAGACGGGCTCTTAGAAAAAAAACACGGTTTACTTTTGTAGACGGTGGGAGACCGGCGCGTTACGAAGGGAGATCCACGAGCCACTCGAGTTACCGGCGTCGCTGAAAGCGATTGAAACGCTGCCCGGGTGGCGAGAGAGAAGGTACGGAGGAAGATACGGGGATTCATTATTCATGCGATCGTGACGCGCGAATAACGTTTGGTCATCCGTGTTTGTTTATGTTTACAATCCGGCCCCAAGTTACAGCCGGCCGGGATGATGTTTCAGACATCACGGTAACGCTTAATCGAGGCGTTTCAATTAAACCGGTGTTATCCTTTCTTCCAGGATGACGCAAGGTTTTCTTCTTTTTCTCTTTTTATGCATCGCAACGTCACGTAAGTGGCTACGTTCCGACCTGTATGCAAATCCAGCCGCGCGTAAACAACGTGCTCCTTAACCCGCCTGCAACGCGGAATGAATTTAATAAAATTCCATCGGTGAGTAAGCGGCCGGGGCAGTGATAAGATTTTCTCAGAAACACAAATAATATCTCGTTGTTCTAGTTAAGAGCCCCTCGACCAATCCGGTCTACGACCCGTTTTTACGCCACCGGCGTATCTTAATGCCGCTTCGCGGTATGGACTCGTTGGAATAAAACCGTGTCGCGCCAATATTTTTTATTGAGCAAGTATAACGAAATGGATCGATCCCCGATGTCAAATGGACCCATAAAAGGAGGCATCGTGCCGTAAAAATCCCCTAAAATCGTTTACCCCAGCGCGGGGGTTGCGTAATTTTTACGACGCCTACTTGGCCGAGCGGCTTACATTGTCCGGGGAGCGTCGAGTAAATCGATACACCAACTATTCGTTCCTTTGTTTGTCGGGCAGAACCGGGGGATCCATCGCTATAATTAAGATCAGGGACGGAGCATCCCGCGCAGGCTTCGAGGAAACATGAATAAATTCATTTCTTCGATTACGCGAAATTCTCTCCAATTATCGGGAAACGTGCAACGAAAACATGTAAATAAACTGTCCGGCCCTAACGCGAACAGGCATTAATATTAATGAAGCGAGAGAGCTTGCGCCAAGTTTTTGTGCTTTGAATTTCCAGCTCGAATCGTCCGAGATCTGACGCTCAAACTCGCGTCAAACAACGATGAAACTTGACCGGATCAATATTTTTTAAACGCCACGTTACGCCACACTTTTGCCACACCAGCAGCCTATGTGATCCATAACGATCCATAATGCGTAACGACAAAAAATAAAATGTTATCGAGAGAGCGAGAGAGCGAGAGAGTTCGCGACAGCCTTACTGCGTTTACGTGCACAATCGCGTACGTGATAGAGAGGGGGAGAGAGAGAGGGGGAGAGAGAGATTAAGGCGTAACGCGACAATCGCGTCAGATTAAGAAGCTCTCGCGGTTTGCGAACCGCTGCGACAAATCAAACGTGCACATGACAGCCCGCACGTGCACGTGGCGGAGACACGCGCGCGCGAAAGAGAGGGAAAGTCAATGCTGCAGAAGAACGGCCCGGTGGCACGGCCGTGTTTCAGGCTTTTCCGGAAGAGGCCGCGGGGAGAGCGAGGGAGAGAGGGACAGACGTGCAATTTTCGACGGCGTGCCGGAAAACGCGGTTCGATTCGTCCCTTTGTTGCAGTCGCAACAACGTCATGCTGCGAGAGCTCATAGAAAGAGAGAGAGAGAGAGAGAGAGAGAGAGAGCGCTCGCGCGGGAACCGGGCTATTTACCGGAATCGTAAAATTGCGAACAAAGGTTCGTTAGCGCTAGCTTCTCCTCCCCTTCCTCCCTCCCTCCCTTCCTTTCTCATACTCTCTCCCTCTCTCTCTCTCTCTCTCTCGCTCTCTCTCGCGTTCGCTCGTCTCTTCTGTTCAGTCAGCGACGACAGAAAGGAGACGGCACGAGGAAGGGAGTGGCGCATACAACGTCGGCGGGGATGAGCGGCGGGATTATCATGTTTTTTCATGCCACGCCGAGATTCATTTTATCGGCATGAGGAAAATCGGCGCAAATTGAAATATCTGTCGCCTCCTCTCTCTTGTCCAGCGGAGGGAAGGAGGCCGATAAAAGCCGCGATGTATTTCTATACCGCGCGCTGCGCCTCTTCTCCCCGTCCTCGTCGTTTCTCGGGGGAGGCGTGGGGAAGGAGGAGGAACAAGTTGCGTCAACGGTTGCGTTGGTTGGATCGCGAATTAGTTTCGCGTGGTTGTTCCCTTCATGGAAAAAGAAAAATAAATAAACAAATAAATAAATAATAATGATAACCAAAAAAAGTAAGGAAGAAAGACACATCGGTCCTCCCTCCCGGGATAAATGTTACAGTTCGTCCGTTATTCGTTCTCATTGTTATCTCCTATTCGTTTGGGCATTTTGCGCATCGTTTCGTCTCTTCTTATTTACCTGCAAGAGCTAAAAGGGAGATGGATTGAGTCGGTTTCAATTCATAGATCAAATGGAGCGTCATCAAAGGAAAAGAGTTAACACAGCTGAGCAATTTAGAATGAATCATCCTTCTGTGCTTCGCCTTCGCGTGTTATAATTGCTTTCCACGGCAGTAATTGCTTTTATAACCCGAGACGTTGAGACATGCATGCGTGTCGATCGATGATGATCTCTACATCTCTCTAATGACGCTGCTGCTCTCATTTGATGACAATGGATGTTTATTTCGTGCCTCGTTTACAAAAATAAAAGAAACGACGGGAAAGGAGAGAGCGAAGAGCCTGAGGAGAACGATTACGCGGATCGATACGGAGCGAACGGACAATAAAACGTTCATGAGAGCGTGAAATTGCCAAATTCGGCGTCCCTCCGTTCATTGTTTCGTTATCCGTGCGAATCAGGGAACATCGCATCGGCGAGAAAAGAATCGCCGGCCGGCGATTCGTCGGCCGCGGTGACGAAAAAACGGTGGCGAGGAAGAAGGAACGAGCTATTTCCCCGATATTTCCCCCGAGTGCCGCGTGATGCACCGGGCTAATTATAAGTGCAACGATCTGATACATATTAACGATGATTCACCGATGAGTAACGTAACGAAGATAAAATTCCATCGACCATCGGTCGAAGGAGGGAAGGGGAGGAGGGGGGGGGGGTAGGGGTAGGGGAGACAATAGAGTCGCACTTACGGCCGCGACATTAGCGCGGAAACGGTACGTCACATCGATCCGTCTTTGTTTGTCCGCGCTCCTGCGGAAACCTCCGCTGCTCTCGGAGAGAGGCTCGCCGGCTCGAGAGGCGCGAGAGAAAACGTGCCCCGAGAATCGGGAATCACTCGAGAACTTGCGCGTTACACGAATCCGCGCGATATGACTTGTTACGTCACAGTACATCCCGCGATTAGGCGAAGCGCACGCATACGCGTACGAGAATATCATAATGCAAATATAAATTAGATATGCCTGCGGCGTTTCATCTCGCCTGCTCCTCCACATCTTTCAGGCCAATCTAAAACTCATTTCAATTTAAATATCTTCAACTCCGCCAATTAACGTCTTATTTTAAGACGTTTA
The DNA here is from genome assembly GCA_020341155.1 of Eciton burchellii. Taxonomy (NCBI): domain Eukaryota; kingdom Metazoa; phylum Arthropoda; class Insecta; order Hymenoptera; family Formicidae; genus Eciton; species Eciton burchellii. The sequence continues at coordinate 35,223 of JAHMML010000044.1, read as the reverse complement.
ATGCGATTAATTATTATTACATTTTTATGGATCTCTTTATAAAAAATCACTAAGAAGAATTTTCTTCAAATTTTCCTCTAACTCTCCTTTAACCTTCGCGTAAATGTAAATTTAATATTTATAGTCAACGATAGTCAATAACGTAATATTAGAATTACATGCTCGGATCACCAGAATCATTTTTAGATATCACGTAAACATGACTACCCATGACCAATAATTAATATATAAATATGATGAATATGTCCCTGTAAAAAAAAACTAATTAAAAGTCACGCGCGAGGATCAATCGCGCCTCGTTGCGTGTCCATACGCATGACGCGTGGCCGATCCAGCGCGTTTACGAACGCCGCTATCTTTCCGGCGCGTTACGCGAACCCGTAGCTCGGCTCCCAACGAGGATTAAAAAGGCGGGAAACAGGTTCGCGGCGTCATACCTGTCCGTCAACTTATCAATTAAACGGTAAACGTTAAACGGATGAACGCTGTACGCGGTTCACGAGAACGCAAGAGATTCGCCTGGAGGAAAGCACGAGACGGCTCGCGTCGGCTCGCGCTTGATATTCCTCGATTCCGCACAAATTTTCACGAAGGGGGCGTAGCTCAGATGGTAGAGCGCTCGCTTAGCATGCGAGAGGTACCGGGATCGATACCCGGCGCCTCCATCCATTCCGTTAACTTTTTTTCTTCCTTTTTTTTCCAATTCGAGAAGAGCTGCGAGGGGGAGAATCGTCGCGTGTTGTGCGAAAAAGCCACGAGCTCTCCCTTCCTCCCTCTGCATGCGATTTAGTTTATCGGAACGCTGTATCCAGATGTAAACTGCGAGGAGCAAATCCTCGTTTCGCGGGTGTCCTGCGGTACCCGGAAATCACGTGGCAGCCTACTGAAGATCGCTCCAACTTGGATTGTCTGTTGCAAGAGTGAAGAAAAAACGCAGGGGTGACATCATAGGAGTTTCAGCCGGAAAAACGATGTCTCATATTAATAAAATCAGATCATCGATAAGCGGCAATTTATGAGGGAAAAATTTTATAAAATCAGATCGAGGGAAAGTCAGTAACATTCTCTTTCGCACTTGCCTCGGAATCTTGTAATTAAAATATTTCGAGAAAATTCACGTTTCAACGTGACGTTTATTTTCATGATCTCTCTTTCTTTTCCGAGGAAGCGTACGCGACGTCCTCGCATGATTGCAAGATATACACGATACATAGCACGAGCGCTTTGTCGCTGAACGATATTTCTGCAAATCGCGACGAGACGAGGCTTCGACGAAGAACGCCTCGCCAGGAAGAAAGAAACGTGAGAGATTCACGAGATTGCACCGACGTTGCAACACGCGGGATATTTGATCGAAGATAATTTTTTTGTTTAACGCAGCCCGGAGCGGGCTGGAACTTGAATAACTTCTTGCATAACGTTGCAAATATGCTGCTCACGAGCTCGCGGGTATCTATAATCTGTTTACGTACGTATCGCCTCACGCCCCGTTTAATTGGTGCACTTCGCCAGCGATAATGAGCCGCGTCATTGTTGTAACAGCTGATAATATAATTTGCAGATGAGCGCGAAGAAGAGGAGGAATCATGCAGCTGTCTCCGTGCAGCTTTATAATGCATCTGTGCAAATCCGCTACCGATCTCCCTCCGCCTGATCTTCCCCGAAGCTCGCGAATGATGCATCTCTCGTCATCGATTATCTAATCTGCTCGATATTTGGAGAAAAAAATGTCACCTTTATCGTCCAAGAGATCAACAATCGCGCTCGAAATGACGAAATTTCATGCACGGAACGATATCGCACTCGTCGGGAATGAATGATTCTTTCCGAATGATTTCTCGGCATTATATCGGCCCAACGTGTCTCGCGAAAATTCTTGGAAATATTCCGAAATATATTCCGGTTCAATTAGTGGCCATTCAAGTCGATCGTAAGTTCCCGAGCGTTTCTCAACAAATAAGATCTCAACACTCCGAGATTTCCGTTATCTATTTGTATCCCTGAAACGCGATAAAGCTGCTTTTTATTTAATCAATCGTATCTCCGGAACTATTTATATCACGATCTGTTTGCCGAGAGAACGCTATTCCTGATTTTCGGCAAACCGGTTGCCATCAATTCTACAGCACGCGCATAACCAATTCAAATTTCATCGCGGACGATGAATTTTAAGAGCGCGCGATCGACGCTGCAACACGCCGCGCCGATTAAGCGAATAATTTACGAACGTATGAAAAGAGGAAGAAAAAGAAAAGAAGAAGAAAAAAGGGGAACAAAAAAAAAAGAAACAAGAAAAGAACCGAATAACAGTCGGCCCGAAATTACATGGAAAACACGATAAGAGAGCGGTTTGGTCGTAGGCCAGACTCAGGTTTGCGTCACTGATGGCGGCAGGGTGACGCAAATCGGACGGACGAGCGCGATACACTGAAAACAGGGTGCTACCGCGGCGACGTAATGACATAACTTTGATGATTCGACGATACCGAGTCGAGATCGCGGATATCGCGCAAGTATCTCGATGCTTCGCAGCGCCGCACGCGATCGAGCCTCGTGAATTTTACGGAGAAGAAAACAAGACAATTAGCAAGAAATAAACGGCGGATCCAATAACGACCCCCGCGGCAAATAACGTAAGCGCGAGAGCCGATAAAGAGCCGCGCCGCTCGCCGCGCGTCCGCGGAGGCGATAAATGCGGCTGCAACGACGATTCTCACGACTCACGTTGTTGTTGCAACGCGATATCGGCGGCAAATAAAAATCGCCGTGATTAGCGTCGAATATCCGAGAGCACAGACGTATACAGATTCGTATCTCGGGCATGCCGCTTGCCAGCGATCGATGGCGTCACGTGTCCAAGTAGCGTCTTCTCTCCTGTTTCCTTTCCGCTTCTTCTCGGGGGAGGCTCGCGAGTGTAACTCCATAAATTACATCGGGGCCCCGACGTGGGAATAGGCTCGCCAAAGTCCCGAGACGGAGTCATACGGAGGCACGCGGGACAGTCCTCCCCCAGGAAACGGGGGAGGGAGAGGGAGAGACGGAGCGGGGAGGGGAAAGAGGAGCCACCGCAGTCGCACCTTGCAACTCGATTAACAAACGCCCCGGAGTTATCAGCAGCGTCGCTTCGAGGTTTCCATCCGCGCAATTCGGCGCAAACAGGACTCGTCCGTAAACAGACTCTTGGTGGGAGGGGAGGGGGGTGGGGTGGGGTGGGGGAGAACGGCGGATACCGCGGGAGCGGAAGGAAGCGAAGAAACGGGGGAGAGAAGACGCGGATGGGTAGGGGGCGGGGGCGAGGAGGAACAGTTGGCGGTGGAGTTAGCGTTGTCAAGTTTTCCGGGCTTTATTTTCCGCGCTCCGCCGGCGAAACTCCCCCGGAATTTCATTCGTACCATTTTCTTCCGACAATGCCGCCGCCGTTGCCGCTCGCGCAAAAGGGCCGGTTAACGAGAAAACTTGCGCTCTCCTTTACCCCGGGGGTAAAGGTAAAGTCCGCCCGATGAAACGCACGACGAACTCTCGTCGTCGTTCGTGCCAGAACCCGCTCGAATTAGCGTCTCCTGGAAAGTCGCATCGATAGTCGGCGAACGCAAAAAGGCAAACGATTGCGCCGATTGCGTTCGCGGTGCTCCATTCGTGGGGAGACAATTAGCTGGGAAATATACAATTAGCAGCAAACGTAGAGTGCGTGTATGTAAAGCGAGACGAGGAGAGATACGGAGATAACGAAGATTACATTCTTCTCGAGGAAATTACTATATTGCTTCAACGTCTAAATAAGATTCGAGTAGGAAGCATGGAAAATGGGACTTTTGTTTCAAATTTTCTATCGAATTTCCACGCGCGAGGGGTATCCCTCGTCGTATTTTCGTTCCCTGTTGCATACAAACTGTAAACTGTAATTTAACTTGTTCCAAACTTTCGTTTGAATCCTTGCAGCGAGGAGAATCCTTGCAGTAGGAAAATGGGATTGCCAGGACATTAAAGACACGGGATCGAGATCGACCGAAGTTTATTTGAACTTTGACGCGTTACGTTACGAGAAATGAAGAAGCGGGTTCTTTACCTCGACGAAGAACCTCGACGATATTAACTCAACGTTCAACGTATGGACACGAAGGAACAATGTCTCACGGAAACAACATACGGGAAAAGAGGGGAGGGGAGAAGTGCATTAGAGAAGCCGCCTCGCCACAGGACATTCCGCAGCGTTCCCTCCCGGCAAGTTTGGGGAGACGAGAAATCCGGCCAGTTCTTGGAGCCGCGCGATTAATTATTTACGACCTAAGATTGAAATTCGACGGGAGCTGAAAGTAAACCTGAAATTTATCGTGGCGGCGGCCCGAGGCCAGGCCGAGTTCACGACGCAGTCAGATGTCGCAATTCTGGAGCGAGATTTACGTTAAGGAAGGATCGACCCCCGAGGTTCGGGGCATTCAAAGATGAAAGAGAGCGAGATAATCCTCGGCGGCGCCCTAAATAAACGGTCGGCCAATCGGCGGACGACGGAATCGGCAATCGCGAACGATTTCCATGCGACATCGCGACGACGAAGCGCTGCGTATCGCATCCTAAACGTCGCATTTCTCTCCCCTCGTAGCTTCTGCTACCGGAGCGCGCGGGACATCATCGCGCGGATCAATGGCGGGCGGCTCGTAACTGCGCTCGACGACTTTTATGCGCCGATAAATTAAGGGAAACTCACTCTCTCTTTCTCTCTCTCTCTCTCTCTCTCTCTCTCTCTCTCTCGCCGGGAGAAGAACGCGTCAGAACGTGCGAGAGACGAGGGAGAGAAAAGTCGGATACGCATCTCCGTGCGCCTTTTCCGTGGAAGCGTGAAGAACGACGGAACGAGGAGGACGTCAGTGGTTGGACGTTGGATCGTAAAACCGGAGCTGTATCAACAATGTATTTTTCTCTCCCCTCAGCGAACGGCCGCGCCGTTTCCCCCTCGGCCGACGCGGATCATTGATCTATCGTGATCACGCAGGCCGCGCGCGGACGAATTTTCCTTTTTATATCGCGATAAATTAGTAGGATCGCGCGCGCGAGGTGGCGAGGGTATCCTGACGAAATTAAATCGGTTCCTCGCGCCATAATCTGGTCCAGCAATAAAACTGACGGCCGAATGTGTCTCTTTGGGATTTACACAAGGCGTGTATCAGAGGCCGCCCTTGTTCGCCAGCGTGACGCTCCCGGCTCGACGGAGAGACCGCGGTGCAAATTGCGAATTCGCTCCAAGGCAGAAGCGACATCGATGAAGAATTATGTCGTCCCGGACTTCCTAGGGACCGGTCAGAGATCTACGCGTGACGCATCGCTGCGGGCGTCGCGGTGAATGTGAGAAACTTGAAGAGTCCGATTCTAAAGTCACGCGTGAGCACGAGGGAATTGAGAGGGATAGCCCGCAGCTCCGCTGAAGCACACGGGATATGATGCATGATTCGCGTCGGCTTAACGCGAATGATTCTCCACGATCGTTTAGACCATAAAATCGGAAAATCTTACATCGGAAAAGTCCACAAGCGCACAGAAGCGCAACGCTCCTCGACGCCGCGCGCGGTATTATTCACTCAGGAGGAATCGTCGTGGGACTGGAGCGGCAGGACAAATTTATTTTCTGACAGACCGGATACCTGCGACGCGGGAGAAAGAGAAAGGGAGACGAGGAAAAAGGGAATCGGGGACCGGTTAGGCAAAATCTCGAGCGTCCCTTCGTCACGACGAAGGACGAAGTCAAGCACCTCGAGGCGCAGCGAGGACAGGAGGTTGTGATAGTCGCTCATGTGTCAACGGTGTAATAAAAGGACTCCGGGGGGAAGGACGCGGCCGAAATTGCGTGCCTCGTGCTGGTAATAACGCTTCGGCAGCCAACCTCCAAAAGGAATTTAATCGGCCTGCCTTCGTTTACGCGCGCGTAAAAACCGGAGGAAACCGGTCTTACGAGCGGCGTTACGCTTCCGAATGTAAACAGGATCTCGTAACATTTCCCCGATCGGATGGAGAAAAGGCGGCTGATAAATAAGCTTCATTGTTCCGGCAGACAGCCCGATTATTCCCTTCTTACGCGAGAATGCGAGAACGCGACACGCGTCGCGTATACGTTTGATAGCGACACGGCGGCGAGTCCACGGATGTGTGCGGATTCATTTGGAGAACAAATAGCAATCTTGCGAGATCTTGCGAGATCGTCTAGATCGCCATTTGGAGGATCAGCAATTTCCGTTGACCATCCAGATCAAGTATTTCCCAAGGCAAATTCTTAGACTGCACACTCTGGTTAATGCCTTTGGTTAATCCCGGAGCAAATCTCCGCTTGCATAATTTCAGAGATGTTTAACGAAAGATATTCTCTTTGTTCCCTTTGTCCAAGATAACGGTATCGATCTCTCACACTTTGATTCCGTCATTGATCCGCTTCGAGCCTTCTTATCTGAGATAGGATTCGCGAATCAGCGAGCGATGACAAATAGCGGAATCAATCCGCTGATACGTTCTCCTCCAGCGAAACGATTCGCGGTACCGTTAAGGGTACGCGTTAAATAATGCCACGGGTATAGAAATAGTCGACAAGCCGTGGCAGACATCGACGAGAGAAAGAGAAAAAAGGGGGGAGGGGAGAGAGAAATCTCCCTCGTATGAAGGCGAACCCCGACGATACGCTCGAGGAAAGCTTTCCAATGCGGAGACGTTTGAACGTCAAGTTGAATGCACGGCATAGAAGTCGCGTGATTTCCAGCGTAGCTACCACTACAGCGCGAGTCCTGGCAAGGAGAGAGAGAGGAAAAAATAAATTCAATGTCCGATACGACTAGCAAGCAGCCACCCTTCGTTTCCGCTCCTTTGTGTCGGGCCCGAGATCGCGTTAGGCACGGCAGTACGCGGCGTTCCTCCTCGTATGAGGAATATAAAGGGCGCTTAGGCCGAGCATGGCCCAGGGTCGTGACTGGAACGTGTTATGCGGTACGCCGGGAGGGTAAGACGGCACGCAAGGAAAATCGGCGAAAGGGCTGGAGGATCGAGATTGTTTACTAGCGGATAAAACATCGCGGCCCGACCGTAATAATCGCGCCGGATAGAAACGCGGCGATCGCGCCGTATCAATCGCTCCGGTTTCGAGTGTCGGAACGATGATCCGTAACGGAGCGTGCGGAAGGCTCGCTGCTGCTTGCGGTGAACGCGAGAGATCTCGCTATCTCGAGCCAAGTAACCGGGCGGCGTTACATTTCCGGTATTCTCGAATCGAGCCGGGCGCACTCGACCGACGAGTCCCCCTCGTCGTCTCCCCCACGAGGCCACTAATTATCCAAACGACTACGATTAAGGACAGTTAACCGCAGACGCGCCTCTCCCTCGATCCCCTTTGAATGTACCGCTGCACGGAACGGCGAGCGAGCGTTTATTTGTACGAAACGGACGAGTCCAGGAGGTTGGAGGTTCGTTCCTGGATTGGCGATCTCCTTAGTGAAGAAGATCCGATCGATCGAACATCCTCGTCCGAATCTTTCCGAGATTCGAGCCTGACTCTATTGCGAAGCAGCACAGAGGTCGTAAAGAGAACGGGAAAAGATCTTCGCGAATATCTTCGATATTCATATTTTCGGAGTTCTGGCCTGTCATCGTGTTTGCAATCCAGATGTAACCGTCGCATCAAAGAACAACACGTTCGGACCGCTGTTTTCGAGAGACTCTCCCGCGTGTGCGTGGCTAGAGATAAGAGATTCGCCCCGAATCCAGAATATTCCGCGTAATGCTCTAACGAGTCGACTCGTACAATACAATGTATCGTGTTTACGCGTTTATGGAATTTCGCATGGGCTAATTATGGGCCATCGTGGCTCCCATCGAGAGCGATATCCGAGAGCACGCTCCCGCGGATAAGAGAGCAGCCGAGCGAAAGCCGGGACGCGAAGGCCGCGCCGGAATCATTGTCGGCATGATCGAAAACAACAAGCTCGGGTTTATCGTTCGTCTGATGCAACGCGGAAGTTGGTTTCATCAGTCGCCTCAAATGGAGCGTACAAAAGTGCAGATAGACTCCGCTCGGTAATTGTCGCACTTTTTCCCCATCCTCCACCCTCCCGCCGCCCCCCCCCCCCTCGCCCTCGCCCTATCGCCCGCCCGCCCCATCCTCCGCCTCCCCTCTCCCCCCCCCCCTCACCGGGACTGAAAGCCGGATAACGATCCGACGTGCGCGGCGGTTGCGCGGCGTCCTCCAGTTGCGGGGCTCCCTTTGTTCTCAGGAGCTGCCGGTGACTCAGTCGTCGAGTATCGGCGATAAGGACGAGAGCGAATTAAATCTCCCTGCGCGATAAGTTTGCGTGGAAACACACGCTCGGGTGTCCCACACGGGAGGAGCCCACCGCGACTTTAATACGATCGCATCGACCGGATCGATTTTTCCTCTCATGCCGTTTTCCTTCCTTCCTTCCTTCCGCGCTCGCCCCCTGCCGGCGAAGCATCAGCGTCACCGGGCGATGCTTCCCGCCGGAGGGGCGGAGGGGCAGGGGGATGCACGGAATGTATAAATGTGTTGATAGCTCGCATAAAATATACGTTACTCCGTGGGTAGAAAAAAGAAAAAAGAAGAAGAAAAAAGAAAGGTGACAGGGACAGGGGAAGGAGGCTTTGAGCGCCGATGTGTCGTACGGAGAGTTAACCCTTTCGCTCCTGATGGAACATTGTTGGGGAAACCTGATACCTCTGGGACGATAACGACGCATTCAGAGCATCCGTTGAACGCGCACCACGTAGATCAGAATGCAACTTGGCATACGAAATAAATAATATTTAATGAGCAGAAAGCAGATTACGCACCCCGAGCGCGAACTCCTTTCCGTTAATATTCTGTCATAAAGACAAAGAGAGAGAAAGTGAGAGAGAGAGAGAGAGAGAGAGAGAGAGAGGGGGGGACGCGAGAAGGAGAAAAGATTTATTTTAATTTTCTTTAAATTATACGTCGTCGAGCGCGCATTAAGTACGACGATAAATAATTTCAGGTCTGATTTGGTTCAGTCCCATCACTTTATCAATTAAGACAACAAAAGAAATTCGTTCTTTCCTCAGATACTCTATTCTATTTCTTCTCTATCCTGATATCTTTCTCCTTCCCATTAATTTCCCATTAAGGACGAAACGAACTTAATAAACAACGAGAATCGAATGGCAGCGGGTATTCCGGGGAATGCATTCTTTAGAGACCGCTTAATAATGCGAAAAGGGATACATCGCAAATACTAGACCGCCATCTGCATCGCGCGGAAATAATTTTTAACCGCAGAGAGAGAGAGAGAGAGAGAGAGAGAGAGAGAGAGAGAGAGAGAGAGAGGGAGAGAGACATCAGCAAAATTCAGCCCTGGGCTGAAATCGTAATACGCCAGGCCCCAAGGAAAATCGTAATCATTAGACGATGCTCATTCCCTTCCCTTTACCTGCTTCGCTTGTTGTCAGATTCCATTCTCCGCGGTTCTCCCTTCGCTTTTCGAGGATCCTTCAAAATCCCTTTCAGCGAGATCTTTCGTACCTGCCTCTGTGCGAGATTCTCGCAGGAAATGGCTTGTTTCTCACATTCAACTCGGAAAATGGAATGCGGTTCGACGATTTCTCATCTCGATTAGGGGAAGCGAGGAAAATAAATAGGAAAGATGAAAAAAATGTAATCGTCAATGCAGGCTCGGCGGAGCCTCGGCCGCGTGTGCGTGATGTACACGGACGAGTAACTCGTCGAAAAACTCGTAGCGCGGCTATGCGCGGCTGAGAAAAGCGAAGCGGTCTCGCTTTCAGACAGCCTCGCGAGCTGACGCCACGAGACGTTTATGGCTATACGCTCGTGCAAATTTACGTGCAACAGGCTCGGAACGGTTTTGTTTCAGGTGAGCGAATCTACTTAGCGCCCGATAGCGCGATAATCGCTCGCTCGGGCGCAGGAACGAGAAAACGAAAAAAGAGAGGAAGGAAAACAGACTCGATCGAAATCGAGTTAACGCACTGCTCCTTCATCGCGATTAATAAAGCAATCTCTCTTTCTCTCTTTCACTCCCTCTCTCGCGCGCTCTATCTCTATTTTCCTTGCGGTGAGGAAAAAAATTCGCACACTTACGCGAGGATGAGAGCTGCTGAATTAATATCAGGATAATGATTTATGTTAAACGCGAGCGCGCGTGCAACTCGTTAAATCCGCCTACATAGGCAGGAACTATAACGTTAATTAAATGAAGAATCGTAGCGCGCTGACGCTGCAGCTGCTGTTGCTGTTGCTGCTGTGTGCTGACTCGCTGATACATGTACGCGCGCGTGTATGTATCGGTCGCAGTCTCTCACATGGAACAAAGAGCCTCTGTGCAGAGCTCGAGCCGGTAGCGCAGCCATAAGTCCTAATCACGAACGAGAGAGATGATGAAGTCACTCTCCCCGGCAAAACCGGTCCTCGACACCCGCTGAATTCTTGATGGAAACCCCGATGAAACTGACGGACTTGCTCTATTCGCGTTCAGATATTGCTCGTCGATCGCTGCGATCATCGAATACGATCATGAATGATCGGCGGTAATACAGGAAGTCCGCGAACTTGTAAAACGCGCGTGGCACAGCATGCGATAATGGCATTCACACGATTGCAAGTGATTATCCTTTGGCGATTTCCTTCTCGCAACGAGATTACGCAAGCGATCGAGATATGCGAGAATCGTCAATTCGTCGAATCATATCGTGAAAAACATCATAAGAGAGAATATGGTCTTCGTCCTGCATTGTTTACGCGACATTATAAGTTACGTTATAAGGAACGTATATGAATACAGAAATCATTCAGCGCTGATTTTGCATTTTATGTAACTATGTTAAATATCCTTGTGCATATTTAAATATGTTAAATATATTAGTTAACGCTCCTTCTTGTTTATGCTTTATTCTCGTAAATGTAAAACAGTGCTTGTATGTCTTTATAAATAAATATTTCTGTGTTTAAACTGATTTATCCTACAAATTTTTAGCGACTTTTATTCCTAAAGCTACTTTTGCAAAGTTGCTCATTAATTTATTGGAAGAGGAAAAATCTCGGAAGAAGTATATTCTGTTTACGATCGGTTGCAGAATTTCTGTCGTGGAATGAAATTTAGAGATTTATGCCACACTGCGCGAGAACATGCTGCTTTTTATCATCGGCTGAGAATAAAAGAATTAAAAATCTTGCGATTACACGCAATCACACAGAATTATCTCAAAAACATGATGACACAAATGCGACGAAATAAATGGAATAAAATAAACAAATAAATTGATAGACTCTGATCTTCTCACTGTTGTTTATCGTCTATCGGAATTTCTACACAAGAGCAACAAAATGATATCTTTCATCTCCGTCTGTACGGAGATTAATCCCTTTCCCAGCGTTCTACTTTTTCTCAGAAAATCTCAACGATCCTTTCGTGTGTGAGAGATGAAAAAGTCAGCTAAGATCCCCGAGATTAGAATTTTTCGGTGTTCGCGCGACACAATGTCGCGTAAAATAAAATCCAATCTTCTCCAACAAAAATTCAGCACGCGTCGAATGTTGCGACACAACAATGTAAGAAAATATTTCGTGGCGCGATATAATAAATCCCGTTTACGATATCTTGTTGACGTAACGTAGATTAAAACAAATCATTAAAGTATATACAAGACAATCACGATTGACCAATTAGAAAAGGACGATGTCTCTTCACGTAAGAACGGACGTAAATGATATCCAGCAATTTTCCAAGATTGCAGATCGCATTTAATCGTACCGTTCTCATTACGGGACGACGAAATAAAGGGAATCAATCTCAACGATGAATCATCGCAATCAGCGCGAGCTGCCGAAGGATAAAGAAACGACGGAAACGTTCGGCTGGGACGGAACGGGTTCGCTGGCTTTCCACGCCGGCCTGAAAATGATGGTTCGCGAGCGGACGATAGTCTGCGACCGCCTGGCGCGGGTCAGAAAAATAATTGATATCTCCGTAGCGAATTTTCATTTCATTCGCACGGCTGTTACACACCGGGCGACCGCATGCGAAGGTCCCCTCGTTAATAGCGGAAGTGTCAAGTCGATTAATCTTGTCGTCGTAACGCAACCGCGACACTTCCTGCTCTCCGTGCGTGTCCATTTACAGCTTTCATTGTCGAACAGAATTGATTCTAACGTCGGAGGATGGCCATCCAGATGATTTGCGCGGATGAAACGCGCCGATTTAATACCCATCGTTCGTGTCCGAGAGAATAATTCACGCTGGAAAGTTATGCCGATCATGAGAAAGTCATTCCTGCAAGAAGACCATTGGAGATTCTTCAAAGAGAGGGAGAGGAAGGAAAGAGAGAGAGAGAGAGAGAGAGAGAGAGAGAGAGAGAGAGAGAGAGGGGGAGAGAGAGAGAGAGAGAGAGAGAGAGAGAGAGAGAGAGAGAGAGGGAGGGAGGGAGGGAGGGAGGGGCTCGCGACTCGCTGTCATTTAATTAGTCATACTCGGCCGCGGAGCAGATAGAAGCGACAAGGTTACTTGAAATCCAGCCGGACCGAGCGGACGCACGTTGCACGAGGGTGATTAACAATAGCTAATTAGAATTCCTTTGCTCTTCCCCCGCCGCCTCCGGTCATCACGCATCAACGATTACGCACTGCGTAGGGAAGGAGGAAGGAGAGTGAGGAAGGGAAAAAAAAAGAAATATCAGGAGACAGGGGCGACGCGGATCTCCTTTGTTTTACGAAACGTCGGCCGGAACGCGGACGGAGTCGTAAACACCCTCCGGAATTCGTTAATTTCGTCAAATCTACGCTACTGGTTTACATAATGCAACATTCACACGCACAGCACCGAGGCGGAACGCACGGCTATGCCGAGCGGATCGCCGCGGTGATTTCGTCCAGAATCGAGCAGTTCTCGAAGAGCGCTCGAATCATCGATCGATATCGCGGGCGTATCAGCTCGAGGATATTTGCTTCTTTTACGTCACTCACGCGATATGCATTCGGTGCGATATACGTTTATCTCATTTCTCACGTCCGAGCGGGCGATTCGGACAAACATATTCGTTATTTTTTGCAGAATCATGTATCGATCGTAGAGAAAGAGCGAGAGAGAAATGAGTGATATTATTGAGACTTACCCAACTCCTAGAGACGATCAAAGTTCGGCAATCCGTTCGTTGCTTGCCGCGGAATCTTCCGTGCGACGAAAGAAGAAAAAATATCGCCTCAGCCGGAATGGCGAAAAATTCGTGAAGACAGTTCCGGGCTGCTGGTTCCGCAACGGCGCGCTATTAAATAATCGCAATTTCTCAGCCAGGGGCGTGTTACGCGCGTTACGTAACACGTTGCGGCAAACGGTCGGGATGTAAAACGAATGCGAAAGACGTAAAATCCGATATGTATTTATGTCTGTCGGACGTTGTGTTTGCAGATTTTCGGAGAAACGGCAGCCGGGCGTTATCGAGTGAAAGCAAGTCCAGGATCAGGTGCGCGAGAAGCTCCGCGGGAAAAAAGAAACGAACTTGTGATTCGAGCCTAGCGACGTCCAGACGTCTAGGCTATTAGCAGATCGAACCGATGTAAATCTACCTCGACACGGTGCTATCCGGTCAAATATTGTTCGATAAGTAATTTTTTTCGATAAGAGCGCGAGGCTTCGCGGAGCATGACGAGTCTAATGTCTCGTTTGAATGATCTTATCGACGCACGTTTCGTGCTGTGTCTTGCACATTTGAAACATTTAACGCGCTTTGCGTATTATCCGACATAATGTACGTGTTCATTTGGTAATACACGATAATCGTACGATTTCTGGAATGACACCGCTGCTCGACAGCGTTCCGATTAACGCTCGCGTCGCCATCGTGGTTCTTTACCCTCGCATGCCTAAGCAGCCGTATAATTTCGTTATTATTATTACTCGAGCTTGCGCGAGGATATGCAGGCGTCATCGTGCCATGTAGAGAGAAGTTAACGAACCTCTCGGTAGACCTTCCGCGGGAGAAAAAAGAGGAACAAGAGAATCGTTGTGCGCTCCGCGCGAACGCATCTAAGATACTCGCGCTTAGAGCAACGCGAGGAGGGAAATCGGCCCGTCAGCAACGATAATTATGCCATCCGAACGAAGGCCGAGCGCAGATAATTACGCCAGCATTGTGCACCGATAATCAGCGTGTAATAATATTATACGAGCGGATAATCGCGGAAAAGGGAGCACCCACGGTCGGAGAACACGCTCGCCGCGAATAGGTACACTTTGTATGCGCGCGGCCGTCGTTAACCGCGTTTCATTTCCTAGCGCCTCGCGCAACAAAAGAAACCGTTCTATCTATCGCGCCGATTATCGCGTCGAATTTTCGCGTACGTGCACGACGTGAAACGGCTACCGTGCATGGAAAATATTGAAAAAGTTCAGAGATAATACGGCTGCAGCACTTTTACGATATGGATCTCTCCTCTCCTGTTTATCTCCCCTTATGTTTATTCTGCTTCGTGAATTAAATTGAATCTCTTGAATCTTTCGATTTCTATTTTAAGCCACAAAGACGATAGATTAGATAAGACGATTAACAATAAAACCATTACTTGCGATACTGTTTCGGAACTAGTGATCTAACTTTAAAACGTTAGGATACGCGTGGTTCGCTTCTCGCCCGATATGCTCCGCGTTGCGTAACAATTGCGTTAAAAGATAATAAAATTGTACTAACTGTTCTCAATATAGAGGATAAATCATTATAAAGTAAGAGTGTTCGTTATTAGCTGAAAGCGAGGCTCGACCAACAGAGTCAGACAACATCCGCACAAACATCCGCATTGATATTTGCCGTGCGATATATCCAACTAACGATTCGTGCTTTATGACAAATTATTGCCAAAATTTTTGAAAGTGTCAACGGAAATTGAAATGAAAATTAATTTATTTACAAAAGGAGCGATCGAGGCATTCGATAGTCTATATAAAAGGATAACGATATTCATAATATAAATTTAAAAAAATATAATGTGGCTGTTTTTGTTGGAATCAGTTGGAGTCAAAATATCAATACATTTAACAAGAAATCGCCAAGAAAGAAATTACCGATATTAAGGTATCGGGATTACCTACATCGGAGGGATCGATATTCGCATCGATATTCGCGAATAGAGAACTGCCGAAAAAGAAATTGCGAGACACCTCTCCGCTGTAACAATAACAAGAATATTTATACACCTGCCAGGAATCTCTCCGCGTAGGAATTCTCTGTAAACACTCGCTGACAGCCATCTGTTGCTTATTTTTCACTGCGAATTTGTGATGCTTCGCCTCTTGCGTCATTGTCCATCGACAATGCTCTCGACTTGACATGCACATACATACATACGCTTGGCACAAATCTCTCGCACAAATCTCGTCACGTGTATACCTCGTAGACTGCGGCGAGTTCTTTTGTGGGGAAAGTTGTTTCCCGTTTATTTTTCCTAATGTGAAATATTGAGCGTTGCTTAAACATCAGTATACTCGTTGATCCTATTCGCGTTAAAGGCAGAATGCCTTATAAAATGGAGCGCGGATGACGGAAACCGAAGATTTTCTTGTCAATAAGCCAAAATGATCGTTCTTGAAGCAGAACAGTCAGTAGCAACGACGTGTAAACATACAGTTAAATGAAATGTTTAATTTTAGCGTATAGGCGAAATATCGATATTATTCGCTCGTTCTGGCAATGTTTCTGCAATGGAACTAGCGTTCCAATATCACGTGCGCCTTCATCCTCTTCAAGATTTATGCCGCGATAAAACGGCAAGGCAATCCCACAGATCGCCGTCGTACGGGGAAGCGTGCAAGGAATCATCGATCGATCAGTTCCACGCGGCGCGAATCGAGAGATCGCTCTCGCATTGCTGCGCGTATGCATCTCGGCCTGCATTTGCGGCGTTCGGATCAAGCAGCGCGGCTCATAGGTACATTCAGCTGGCTGCAAAATTAGCTTCGTGTTCCGTTTCCCGTTCCGTGTTACCGGAAGAGCATGACCGTGCCTTGAGCATGTCCTCGCGATGATTCGCAGCCGATTATCTCTGGAAAACGAGCCGTCATCTCGAGCGCTTTCGAGTCGCGGATATCCGGCATCATCGTCACATCACTGATGTTTTTGGAGAATAGAAAACGTGGCTTTGGTTCAGCCAGAGATTTTCCGTATTTGAATTGTCGATTGATCATCTGTCGAAGGGGAACAGAGAAATGAAAATGATTTTTCATTGCTTCTTGTTAACGAGTGCAGAAAGTAATCGAAAAGTCGTGTTGAAGTAGACGAATCTTAGCTCACGTGAAGGCCTCGTTTCCCAAAATCAGAAAGATACGATTTCTGTTTGGATATGAGAATCCGTTTCATATCCGCCTACTCGACTGGAAAACAAAATTTTTCTCAGATATATACAGTTCCTCTTCAAAAACTCGTACGGTGTTCTCGAAGCGAGAGCTTCGATATTGCATATTTTCAACGAGCTTTTGCATTGATGTGCGACGAACGAATTGAGATGCAAGATTTCGAGATTGGACAGGAGAACGATAGTCGAGAAGACTTTCAAGAAGGCGTGCGATCAGCGTATATCGACAGGCGGAAAATACTCATCGCCCTTTCATGCTTGTTCCATGCTTCGTTGATTCCTGCCTGCTCTTTATTCTTCTCATCGACTATCCGGTATCCCAAAATTCACGAGTCGCGATAAAACGAGTCTGAAGAACCATAAAGATCGAAAAGGGTAAAAAAGATCGACGAATTTTCTAGAATCCAGTGTTTTGAAAATTAAGAACTGCGATAGAAATTCGAGGAGGTGAAACTGCAATCTTTCAAATCGGAGTAATACACTCTTCGGATCTGATTACTTCCGCCAGTTTCAATTATATTCCATTCAGTAGCGCGACTGGATCTCAAGCGATTCCACATAAGCGCGATAAACTGCAACGGATGTATACGAGAATGCCATTACGATCGCCCAGATGTACGTACGCGATTCGCATTCAATATTTTGGTTATGGCGGAAATGAGCATGGAATCGAGCATCATCTCACTCTTCCCCGAAGAGATTTCTGCGTTGCGCAGCTATACGGCGGACATGAGTTCGCGATGTAAAAGCAGGCGGCCTCGGTGTACGGTATCGGAAAAACACTTGGCGCAAATACACATACCGAATAGCTTGGAAAAGCTAAGACGCGAATGTCGCTGACGCGATATCGCTGGCGAGAACTCTCGCGATCATCGCTCTCGTGGGTCTCCTATGAAGGAAAGTGAGAGTTATTTTTCTGTGCGATTAATTTTACTGCCATATGTTCAGGCAGTCGTGTCCTTGCCTCAAGATCATCAGCTTCCTCTTACTTTTTCAAAATCCACAATCCACAATCGGCTTTTCCAACTTAGAAATTCCGGCTTGAGAAGTTCGGAGCATTGAATATAGATGGATCCATTCATGAGCTGGGATTCACCTTCTTGATGAATATCGTAGTTATCGATTGCCTGGCACGAGCACAAGGTTTGATATTCGATTGAAGAGCGTGCTCGATCGAGGAATACATAGGAAGTGCCTTCGCTCGCTTCAATATTTATCATGCGATGAGACCGAGCGCGTTTCGAGAGAAGTTCGCTCGCAATTTCGGCAGTCGAGGGAATCGATCGAAAGAAATTGCGAGCTGTCAGTGAGAAGTAAAGCAGCGACGACAGGAAGCGCGATGCGTGAAGAAGCGGATGTATGAAATTGTACGTAAGGGAATGTCATTGCGCTTCGATAAAGATGCCGATGTTGATCACGTGAGCTCATGCTTTAAATATCACGTCGCAAGAAGAGCGACGATAAATATAACGTAACGATAACGTTTTTCAGTTAATGAAGACCGAGCGCTCGTGGCAATTCGCAGCTTGAATTAATCGCGATCTAATCGTCGCGTCTCGCAAACAAGAAAAAACAAGCGCCGAAGATGTCGACACAACGAGCGCAGTCAGACTTCGTTGATTTATGTACTCGGCATATCGGCTTGACGCGCGTGTTTGAATCCAGATACAGAATTGCTGCTCTGGCTGATGGACAAAATCAAGAGACGGGTGATCTGTATTAGATCACCTCCGAACTCCGGGCAAACAAATGGCACTTGAAGACTCGCAGCGATATTTCTGAGCGATCGCGACGCGTAGCGTATCCACCAACAAGCGTATCTGCTGCGTTTTACCAGTGCCAGTTGTGACATGCTGAGATGTTAAAGTTTAATTTTAATGGAATTAATAACAAAGGAACACAGAGCGCCTCCATTTAATATCGATGGGAAAAATGTTTCTTCGATTTTTGTAGAGAATCTCATGTGCCTGTTACTTTATAAATACGATACAGAGATTGATAATGTAATATAAAAGAAAAGTACAGTTTGCTAACGATACGTTGCGTATAAGTTGCGTGAAGGAGTGATATCTTTATAGATCTTCGCAATGATTCGTAATGATTCATTCTTATCTTTATCTGTATTTTTACAGTTTGTATATTCCTAAGAGTTACATACAAGGCATGACACAATCGGTATAATTAAATTGCAAATTATATAAATTAAAAGTCTGAATCATATATCCTGGATTTGGTGCGTTAGAGAGAGAGAGAGAGAGAGAGAGAGAGAGAGAGAGAGAGAGAGAGAGAGAGAGAGAGAGAGAGARGGAGGAAGGGAAAGAGAATAATGCGCATGCATTCAAAAAAAGGATGGATACAGAGCAAAACGTCAGCAATTCCTTCTTTACAAAGAACATTTTTTATGGTATAAAAGAGGGGCATTGAAAATCCGATGCTAAAGAAAAAAAGAATCGTATACAAGAATCGAATATGAAAAGATACATAACAAAGAAAGAAAGATACAAGAATCGTTAAACACGAAGAAAACCCAGTGTTAGCGTACAATTGCGAAACCGTAAAACATCGATGTAAATAGAAGAAGAATAGAAGAACAAGCAAATTTATCGTATTTCCATAAAAACAAAAACAAAAAATCTTACTTCTGACAAATCGCACGGTCTTATGTCCGAGACCGTACAACGAGATATATTTAAGTGCGTATAACCAGTCAAAAATAATAATAAAAAAGAAAGAAAAAAAAGGACCGCTAGGTTATATGCGCAGGGAGCTATGCACAAATAAAAACGGATGACGAGGACGGACTCGAGGGCTTCAGCAGCCGCAGAGAGATGAGATCAGAAAAAAGAAACAAGCGGAGACGAAGAGAGAGAGAGAGAGAGAGAGAGAGAGAGAGAGAACTCTCAAGAGAGAAGAGAGCTGACGAGGCAAAGAGGAGAACAAAGATAGACTGCGGGGAAAAGGGAAGGCGGAATACAGAAAACGCGCGCGCGAGAAAGAGATAGAGTGAAAAGGAGGGACGAACGCGGACGAGCGGGAACCAAGACGAGGAAAGGGATTCGTATGGTTGCTGGCACCAAGCAGTCTACTCCGCTCACCTCGGTATTCCCTCGAGCAATGCCAGAGCTCTGCCAGAGAGCTCGAGATTGCCGCTCGGTACTTGACTCACGTGCGAGCGAGCGAGCGAGCGAGCGAATGCGTACGTGCGTGCGTTGCCGAGTGTCCTCTCGCGTGCAAAGCAACGAGCGCGAGAGCGACCAGCGAATACCAAAAGAATACTTCACGCGATCCTCGACTTATCAGTAGGCAGGCAGATTGAGCGAGCATTTAAAGCTCCGACTGCTAAAGTAGTAGCGAGTCATACCGCCGATGCACGCGTGTGCGTCTACTTGCTCATAATTGTAAATTCATTGTTCCTTACTGCGAGTAAGCAGACGTAAACTATTTCTACAATTACGATTATGTTCAGCCTCGAATGTGATTCTGATGCTTCTAATGACGGCGGAAACATTTAATCCTGTTGCCTGGAAGTTCGCGAAGTCTCAAATCTGCCATTATCGCTTTTTCGCTGGAAAAACCATTCAGTCTTGTGCGCATGGATATTTAAAGAGTCCCCGGAGTCGCTCCTTTCTTGCAGTAAGAACAGATTAACCGAGAGGACTTAAGGATTTAACATCGTAACAAGTGCTAGCATGCATGCCTTCTTTCTTGAGGGAGCGATTAAATATTAAACGGAGTGAGCTGATTTGCGAAGGCTTATCGTAAGATGTCGAAATGGAGACACTCCGACATCTGTAATAAAATTCCCTTAGCTCTAAGTTGATTTTATTTAATCCTCAGGTCACTTTAACGTAGAAATTTAATATAAAAATTGAAGAATCATAGGATAATGCAAGATCAAAGTTTAATTAATGATTCTAACCAGCTACAGAAAGACGCTACAGAAACGGTAACAGTAGCAACAATAGTGGCAATATTATAAAATAAATTTTCCGGAAGCCTAGGATAGATATTCTTTTATTCTTCTTATCCTATTCTTACATGTGAAATCTGATATGACACAAAATACATGAAAGATGGATTGATTCACGCTTATCGCGCGTTAAAATCGTACATCTGACGTGAAATCAAACATGAAAAATAGATTTAAAATCGTCGATCCGAGAATACGTGATATTCTAACAAAGACTAAACGAGAATAGAAAAGAGGAGAAAGGAGAGCGAAAATGAAGCGACGAAGCTCTTTCATTCCACGAACATCCGTCATAAGCGGAGGGCTGTCGAGAATCGTGGAATTAAACAGAAATAGTTCATCTCGTTCGATCGGAACGGCAGCAGTTAAGGTTCTACGCGCAATGACTCCGGATCCCTCGACATGGCCCATAAAATCTCCCTTGGGCCTCGGAGGAGGGCGGGAGGACACAGGTGTCGCCGGAAGCCATTTTACGAGCTGGCAGGAAAGCGTAAATCAGGATACGATCTTAGTGATCCGAGAAAACGGAATGGTGACCATTTTGGGATCGAACGACCGGCAGACGCTTCGGCTCCTATTCCTGACGCGAGGCAATCGCTTCAGGAACAACAAACAGAAGCGAGCGCACCGATCGTTCCTGGTCGCAGCCGTGATGGATCGTCGAGCCTGAATCGTTAATTCTATCTGGCCGTTGCTGGCTTGATCTCGAATGGCTCGTTAACGTTACTCCCGTTGCTCCTCCCATCACTTGCATTTCTCGTCGCGTAATAAAAGGGAAGAAAAAAAAAGGAGAAGGGGAAAAGGGGGAAGAACAGAAAGGCGAAACTGATGTTGACTGCCGTTAATAAAATCGAAGGTGATCCCGATGGCGATTCCGCCGTTGAATTCGCAGGGATCCTCCTCCGTTTCCTCCCATGACGAAGAGGCCAATATCGTTTCTCGTTTTACGAGCGTAACATTGATTCGAAGCGTGCATCTGTGCAGGAGAGTTGCATCGCGAGAGGCACTGAGAGCGGAACGCGCGAGCTCCCGGAGGCGTCCAATCGCCAGGAGCGTCTTCTGGGAATCACTCTCGGATGCATTTAAATGCACGCTCGCGAATAAAACAGGCTCGCCCGGTGAATACGGATGATGATAGCCCGTCGATATGATGCCCACGCTCCAACATCCGCGATCCTCATGACGCTGTTATGTAACGCGTGGGTGTCTTTGGTTTACTTTTAATTAAACGAACTGTTTGCGCGCCTGATCGCGAAGCCGACGCCTCACGGAAATGGCGAGGACTGCATTATTTTTCTCGTTGAAAGCTAAAAATGACGTAGCCGAGATTAATGAAGCAGCTTGGCGCGAGGATTCGATAGAACTGAGATATTGGTATATATCTTTTATTGCGTTCACATTCGAACCGACTTATTTAAAATAATCAATAAATATTCATTTTTTTGAATGATTTATTCGCATTATATATATATAATATATATATATTTTTTTAAAACATTAAATTCGTTATTACTTCTCGATACGAAAGAAACATCAAAATAATCTCCGCGCTTTAATCGACGACGATTAAAATGCAAATAACGCTGACCTAACGCTAACGCGGTGTCAAAATTTTATAACGAATTTTATAATTCTGTTTATCGTGAATCAGCAGTAATGGTTACTTGATATCTGAACAACGCATCGATCTCAGGGTCACGCAGCCTAGAAAGATTGTAATCCGCTATCGTAAATTCAGCCTTTCCACGAGCGATCCCGACTTTTTTTCCTCGTGTTTCGTCGCGATTATATAAATCCCAGCACGTACATCGGTATTCATCCATTATCATCTATGCATTTCATGCACACGACTTTTTTTGCTGGCACTATCCGTGAATCGCTCGATATTTCCTCGGTCAGCCAGTTTTTACCGAATGCCATAATTAACGAGTGTCCGAGCGAATCAATCGATAATGGTAAAGGATGCTGATTTACAGTCACGAACGATCGTTAGCGACGATGCTCTTTGCACGTAATCGAAATCCGGAAGAGCGAGATCGAGGAATCGCGAGGCGACTGAAGAAACACTCGATCGAATCGAGGACGATCGCTCGTAGAACGGCATACGTGCCGATCGATGGATAGTGATCAATCGTGGGATCATTCCATCTCAAGGATAATATCCTGAGATGTTTAACAGGTCTTTGCCAAGGACGCTCACCCTTCCGCTCTGTCTCTCTCTCTCTCTCTCTCTCTCTCTCTCTCTCTCTCTCTCTCTCCCCTTTTTTCTATTACTCTTCAGCATTAACTGTACATGATTAGCGCAGCTGATGTCATCGATGACCGAAAAAGCGAACGGGAGAGTTTAATTTTTGTATAAAAGTCACGTGTATTTTCTTAGCAAGAAAATGCACTGTCTTTTTGTTCCCGAATGACGGAACTGTTTACATAAATAGAATTTTATATCCGCGCTCTATAAATGTGCGATGAATAACTAAGGAGTCCGGTTTTGAACGTTGGAATATGTTGATAATCAGCAAACGTATAGTTTAGTATAATTAATATAAGAAAAAAGCGCTAGAAAACGGCAAACGGCGAATTCCTAATCTCTCATCGCGACATTCGCAATCCGACATTTGATAGACAATATCAAACTTCGATCATATATCAAAGATCTCGGGTAGATCATCGCTTCTTGATCGCGCGATGCGATTGTTCGAATGATCGAACGAGG
Organism: Eciton burchellii; assembly: GCA_020341155.1. Lineage (NCBI taxonomy): Eukaryota > Metazoa > Arthropoda > Insecta > Hymenoptera > Formicidae > Eciton > Eciton burchellii. Next base: position 12,186 of record JAHMML010000044.1, on the reverse strand, counting down.
TCTGATACGCCCCGCGCGTGTCAACGCGCGGAAACGCGCACAGCGGCCGATAACAACGCGGTGTCGCGCGCGCAGGAACCGACACGGCCGTGTAATTCCCGCCGGGTCGGGAAAACAGTGGGAGCTAGAAAACAAACGGCGAAAAGGAAAAATAAACCGATACTGGCTCGACTGGAGCGAACGGCCGTCGCGACGCCACGTGGTAGCGACGGCGTTGGCGCGGATGTGGGGGAACGCGGGAATCTCGGTGCACCAGTTACAGAAGGGACGGGGGATGCGCGGCTAGAGGGACATGTGCTCGGCATTCTTTGAGAGGGAAAAAAAACCGGCGTGTGGAATGAGGGTGAGAGGAAAAAGCGAGCAAAAAAAACGTGGGACCGTGACGAGAGCGCGCGCGCAGACCTGTGCGCATCCGACAAAGGAATCGGAACGCGCGACGTTCTGCAGACAGTGACGGTAGCCGAATGCGATAATTAATTAACGTTTAACGTAACGATAACAGGATGACGTAAATCGGATGCTGTCGTAAACTCAGTTAGCTGCGTCGTGATAACGACACACGCACATATGACCACACTAATATCCGCTAATGCGCGATCTCTCATTAAAGCACCTGCCGGAAGGAAATGCTTAAATGAGACTTTCACGAGCTTCTAATTGCGCATCCACCGCATATCTGTCCGGCTCTTTCTCTTAACGCTGGAATCGTATACATGCACGCGTGCGCGCATATGTTTGTGTGTTGTGTCGCTTTCCATCGGTCTTCGCGATCTAGAAGCATAGACGCTCCGAGCGAGCGGTGTGTTGGAAATATGGGGCGCACGTGTGCGTTTAATTTACATATATGTAGATCCCATTCACGTGCAGCGCATTTATATATACGAGCGTGCTACACAAAGAGGGACCGTTGCATTATGTATCACGAGATAACCCTCGTAAAAAAGTCGCGCGATTTCTCCACCAACCGTTAACCCCATCCGAGGGCTGAACCAATGCAGGAATGCACCGACTGCGGAACGCTTTTTATTTTCTTGTTATTTTTTGTTTTTTTTATGACGATTTTCAGACGGAACCGGAAAAACCTGCAGAGCAACACCGATGCGGCCCGCCCATTCCACGTTTGGCCGTCATCGAAAATTAGTTCACGGTCAGCGCGCGTACATTCGGAAGAGAAGTATCTCTGGCGAGGGGAACGTTGTTCCCGGCACGAGAATACGCGACGTTCCCCGAAATGAAATCTTCCTCGATGAAGAAGAAATATCTCGAATGAAGAAAAGAAATGTTACTGGAGTATGTTATCAGAGAAAAATTATGCATTCGATGGATAATGTAGAATAAGCGTCTTCTACGCTCGAGATACTTTTCTTCTCGCTGTATCTTTTACAATCCCGAAAGAATCTCCAAGATGACTTTAAAGCCACATCAAGTTCGACTTAATTTTTTTCCAATTAATAATATCCATTCCTCCGCGATATCAACAATCTCATTTAATAGATCTCATCGTTATAAATGTATCAGATTCGTGAGGAAAAAGACGCTTTCATGGCTCATGCGATAAGTGTCAATTAGACGTCGCTCTTAAAAAGCGAGAGAAAGACGGAGACGCCCGTCTAACGACATGACATTAGTCGAGTTACAAGCGGCCATAACTCGATAGTAAAGACAAAAAAGAGGCGTTAACAAAGATGACTATTAATACGCGTCAGGAAGTGCGACTGCCGGCATCGAGTGCCAATCTCCGAGAGATAATTACGTCACATAAATCATCGACACAATGAGCTCCTCCCTATTACGCCGCCCGTCACTTTACAAAAGATGGAAACACATGGCGCAACAGGCGACAGCCCAGTAAATTGTGCATTTTTTGCAACATACCTCTTTCTCGCGCTTTGTTGACGATTCGAGAAATAATCGTGCCGGATTTATATGCTATATAAATTGATTTAATCTCTAATGCGACTACGTTGATTCGCGTCCATTATTTTAGAGCGTTTTATTGCACCGCGAACAAAATGTCCGAGATATATAATGCCAATGCTATTTACACGTATCAATATGTAGCATCAAGCCGATAATAAATGGAATACGTATCGTATGAACCATAAAAGTGACATAAAATCGACCGACGCTTTAAATCCGGCGATAGCGATTTATTTATGGGAATCAGGTTACTTTTTCAAATCCACGAAAGATCTCGCTGGTTGTTTATGTTGGACTGCGAAATTTCACCCTTCCGTTCTTCCGCAGAAAAACTTCGGTCCTATTTTACGGGCTGACGACGATAATCGGTATATTCTGGATAACGGAGTGGAAACCAGTGTGCAAGTACCTCCCGTTCTTCGAGAGTAGACACAAGAGAACGTACAGATAATGGGAGGGTCCGGAAGGGTGAAACGACGCGAATGAGCGAGTCACGATGACGACGACACTCCAGCGTCTCTCTCTCTCTCTCCGTGATGATTCTTGGAGCTCGCTGTCTGATTCTTCATCGACCAACAGATCTCCGCGTCATACGAACGAGAATTAACGAATCTGCTATATTCTGCTGGAGTTTGTATTACCATGAAATAAGAAAAAAAATAAAGATATAGAAAGAAGATTTCCCCCCGATGACGTCGGGACGTCTTGGCGATCTCGGAAGAACGCGAGGAAAAAAAAACATCGCCCGAACAGGGACTCGAACCCTGGACCCTCAGATTAAAAGTCTGATGCTCTACCGACTGAGCTATCCGGGCTCTTGAAAAGTTGTTAGTAGAATCTTATGTTGTGTTCGCCCAAAACTAACGTCCGTACAAAAGATTTCGTTCTTGGAAGGGAAGGGACTGGGAAGAAAAAAAATAACCGCCCGAACAGGGACTTGAACCCTGGACCCTCAGATTAAAAGTCTGATGCTCTACCGACTGAGCTATCCAGGCAACTAATAGGAGATTCTACTTGATGGAATTTTAGCTGTCATAGGAAACCTGCCGATATTTATATTCGTTTAGGATATTTAATTAGGATAATTGTTATCCTTTGCTCGAACAGCTTGCTAACTAGTAAACCAAAACTGCTTTCCTCGGATAAACTGATGTCCTTAAATTCATTTTTTGTAGATATTGTAAAATAATTAAGTTAATTAAGTTATTTAATCGTTTATATTTAATCGTTGCATATATTTGGCGATTTTAATATAAATGTTTTTCATTATAATATAATTTCGAGGCCGCGTGGAATCTTGACTCCACATGTGTTATTTCTCTAAAAGAGACGCTACGAAGTATTAATTAATAGCTTCATCCGTTATGTGTCTTGGCGCGTTATCGCTGTAATCCTCTGATTTATATTAATATCTTGGAGTTAAAGCAATTAGTGCCGTCCTGTGTCTGTGAGTAGAAGATAACGTTATGCCTTTAGATACGCGCAGCATTTGCGCCATGATATTCAAGAATCGCGCACATAAGTTGCAAATTAAAGATAATATCGCGCCGCAGTTTAATCGATCTCGCAGATTATCGCGGCATTTGATTCCAATTTTTCAAACGGCATCGTGCAATTACAAATTACGGCAATTTTCGGAGCCATGTCGAATGCATGGACGGATATTACACGGAACTTTAATAAAATATGGTTATCTTCGTCGTATCATATTAACAGAAAAATCGAGGAAAGATTTTATAATCATGAATTATAATGAATCTTGAATCATGAATTATTATAAATCACTTCTGAAAATTTGCTATCGCTATCGAATCTCCTAATGTGCTATTTTTATTTTTGATTTCGAATTTCAGTTAAGAATAATGGGATAAATAGTTGGGGCATTCCGCACAATTAGGGCACATTCCGCAAATAAAAATCAAGCTTCGATAAGCTGTCGTAACGTTGCTGCGTCCGTGACTTACTCGCTGGCAAACATGCATGATATGCATATCCGAATCACGCCACAGAATCGTTAATCTATGTTAATCATTGATTCATCATTACATTCATTACATTCTCTGCGAGTTAAGTAGCAAATGTGAAATCATGAGATCGCGCATATGCAGTTGATCCCCTCGAACGTACATCGAGTTTCTCGATTAAATATCAATCAACGGATTTTCGCGATATATGGATAAATATATCGAATTTTCTTTGTCTTTCTCGTCTCTCTCTCTCTCTCTCTCTCTCTCTCTCTCTCTCTCTCTCTCTCTCTCACTCTCTCCCGCTCTTTCTCAAATGGTAATTGAATGTGCACACGCTTCTAAACATACGAATCACGCATCGTTAAATGATCATGTCATTTGAATGAATCTAAGGAAAATAAGCAGATAGAATTATCATACAATTACCGATGCTGCCGTTTTACAAGGCAACTTCGTAAACGAAAAGGAAACGACTGTTCAACGAATGAACGCGTTGCGGCTATTGTTTCGCTCCATGTCGTTGCAATCTCGCTAAAATCGTCAAGACGCAGTAATGGTCCACAGCCTTGACACGATACGACAAACGCGTTCGCGGCAACCGCGGGTCAAGCCGCGGATTATCGTCAGCTAATTAAATGTGTGCGGCTTCATCACGCCGGCTATCCGCATGGAGACATTTTTTTTCTCGATGCTAATCATTTTACAAACGTTCCTGTAAAATACAATATATGGAATGCGATACGAGGAATCTTCTTTTTATTAACGTGTTCTTGTTCATTTGTTGCTGCTAGTAATTAACGCATTACGAACTGTGATTTATAAAGAAGACATGAAATTCATTGTACGGCGAAACGATCGAATCGAACTTTAAATATTCTATTAATAAGCTGGTTAAAATGTCTATTTTCTTTCTGAGAACTCGATAATTATATGAACAATGAGAAGAGATGTACGCGAGAAATGGACGAATAAAAAGAATTAAACATAGAAACGACAAACATAGTCACTAAAAATAAAAACCGTTTAATAAATTTATCCCCATTCATATATCTTATTTTATATAAAAGAATAAAATAACTATACAAAATAACAATATAAACCAAAACTATGCTGATAAATAATTTAGAAATCCAATCAATTAAAAATAAAACCTTAATTATTATGGAATTAATTTTAAAAATTATCCATTCAATTAATACCCTAATATCAGTAATAAATAAAATAATTCTTAAAATTATTATCCTAATAAATATAAATACTATTAAATAAACATAAATATAATTTTTAAAATAATCTAAAATTCATTTTTCATTTCATTTGATTTCGATAATAATATCGATAATAATATCAATAATAATATATAATAATCATTTTTTTGAAACGGCAAAGATGTCTTTCGCCATTGTTCCTAAATAAAATAATCCTAAATAAAACAACGCATAGTTGATAAATCGTTGAACATAATAAATATCATCAAATATCACCGCGAAGATTTCAATTGTGCAGAAAAATAGCGAGGCATTGTGAGCGAACCATAAGGGTTGGATTCAGGGTCATCGTCCCAGAACCAACAACGGAGTTTCCCAACGCACGTATCTGGCATTGTGCCAATAACTTCCCGATGTGTCAACTTCTCAATATTAGGAATTACATGATACCACGATGAGTGCCTTGTTCGAAATAATATTCTGGTTTTGCTAACAAGTTATAATGACTATTAATGATGGATGAAATAGTTGAAGATTTCGTTAATTATATTATACGTACGTATCATATATGATATAAAACAAAATTTTTCCCGATCTTTCTTTTGTTGTTTCGATATTTTAATTATTTTGAGAATATTAGCGATTTGCTCCGAGTTTGTTATAATTTAATGATAACACCAATATCAAATATTTCGTTTTTATTGTAATTGTCCTCAAATCAGAGATCATTTCGCAAACATTTATTTATGTGATCAAATAGGAATGAAAGAGATATAACATAAAACTATGTATACGATACGTTACATCACGTTGTAACCGCATCATGCGTCAGCGTTGCTTCTCGTGAGGAAAACTCGTTTGGCAACACATGTATCCCGATATTATATGACTTATTTTTCTCATGACGTGCTGGCTGCGTCCAGTCATTATTTGTGGTAGCTTTATGATTTGTGGTTTCATCCCAGAGCCAAGTTTCGACAATAAGAAATCAGAACAAAACGGAAAATAGTGGAAGTACTCAGAAAATAATTATAGCAATTGTAAGCAAAGAGCCAAATGAATGGATGCATGAGATTTATTCACGTTTTATCGTATAACATTCTAATGGAGTCTTCATCAAAATAAAATAGAGATAGTTTTTTTTACACAGTCATAGTAAGAGACATAGTATTATGTTACGAATGTAATTATGCAAGAAACAAATTTTGGATGGAAAATGCGACAGAAGATTCGCGTGAAAAATGTAAAAACTATATAATATAGAATAGAATCGTTTATGAGAACAAACAATTTTCTGTTTGCAGCACATTGCGCAATAATAAAATAGCAATACGTCAGAATATTTGGACGATATCAATTATCACTGAAACACATGACGAAATAATTGGTGATGATGGGGCGTCACCCAATGCAATTATCAACGCATACAATAGCATATTAAATTCGTGTCATTTTACGTCACTATGATGATTCAAGGAATTACACATGGGTGATAAGACCGAACGAAATCATATTAAAACATTTGCGCTAACGATTAGTCCGGATGCATGATAAAACGGTAAATCCTGTCATGACAAATCCTCTACGTCGTGTTTAAAATTATAATTAAATCAGCGGCAAATTTTCTTCACGGAATCTTAAATACCTCTTAATCGACGTTCAATTATGATATACATAGTTAAAAAAACTCGTGATCTGGAAAAGCTGGATTAAACGAAAAAATGAACACTGATGATTTCAGTGTGAGATTCATGTGAATTACATTTCCTCAATCCCTTGTTTCATTATATATAAATATATAATGAATATTATATTATTTTATATTTATAATATAATATAAAATAATAATATACTAATGTAAAACAATATCACAATATAATAACATCATAATATAATATACAACAGATGCATTAATTAAATAAAAGAGCTAAGATATATCTCCAAAACAGACTAACTAGAGTAATTCTCCTTCAATTTGTCAAAACTAGATACATGTCGGAATTGCATTTTTACATTCAATCAACGAGATTCCCATATCAGCATACGTGATGAAAATCTGATTAAATTGAAAGAAGCTTATATGCGTATAACAACAAAAGCTCGATGATTAACTCAGAAAACCAGATGACCTTTTTTGAACATATATTTATGCACATAGAACAAATTAGGAGGGGGCAAAGACACAAATCATGGTAGAGAACAAAATGCATCAAACTTCTTATAAAAAAATACTCGTACTAATGGACATCTTTTGGAAAGATGCCAGCAGCATAGAATTGCAAATTTAAGTGGCTAATACAAGTATCACACGATGAAACAACATGAAATAACTTGATGATTAGTCGATGTGTGTTGACGTAATTTGATGATTAGTCTGTATGAATATATCGAAAATCACAATTATCGGTGCACGAAATCAAATACCTCATGTGGCGTCCTCTGATGTCACGAAAACCGAATAATAAAGGAACTGATGACATCGAAGATATCAAAACTAATAATATGCTATATGTTAACTCATCATAATAATTAATTTGTAGAAATATTCAAAGACAAGGAATGATTACTTCCATTACGATCATAAACTTAAATTCACAAATATTAAAATAGTAAATAACACTAAATTACAAATAATAATTTTAACTCAGTGCATTATCTCAAAATAAAACAAAAAAAGACACAATATGTCAAAAACAAAAAGAAAAAAATAATATAGCTTTCAGCAAATTTAATGATAATTATTCTTAGCAACACGTACAAAAAAAAAGTTAATTTTAAAAAAGGACCAGATAACTCAGTGGATAGAACATCAGACATAATCTGCAGTGGTTGGAGAAACACAATGGACAGATTTCCTTTCAATCAGTACATGTTTTGAATAGAAATAAACGCAATTTCGGAAAGATATATTCGAAAACCATTAATGAAAAGCACGCTGCCCTTTTCCAAAGTCAGACCGGATAGATCAGTCACTAGAAGACGAGAAACTTAAACTGAGATCGTGAGACTCAGTCCCATGTCGGCGAGTTTACTTCTGCATTATTACCCAATTTCTATACAAATTTTAATTAATTCAATGTCAAGAATACATCTTTACCGTTTGTCCAGCTAGCTTTGTCCGTAGAGCATGAGACTGTTAATCTCAAGGTCGCAGATTCGAGCCCAACGTTGGGCGAGCTTCTTTATGAATAGACAATCATTTTTAATTGACACCTTCCCAAATTTCGCTCAAGAAACAGGGGATCATACTTCCCATACGTCAGCCCGTCAGCTAGATCAGTCGGTAGAGCATGAGACTCTTAAGCTCAGGGTCGTGGTTCGAGCTCCAGGTTGGGCGAAAACTTTTATCAATCCGGATACAATAATAATTAAATATTTGGCAAACTTTTCTCAAGAAACAGGCAATTACTCGATCCAATATTCAATCCAGCTAGTTCGGATGGTATGACACGAGATTCTTAATCTCAGGATTGTGGGATTGAGCCGCTCATTGCGCGAAGCCTAATTGGATGTCGTACAAAATTCGAATTGAAACTTTCGCAAACTTCTCTCCAGTAAGAGCCAATTCCCCATCCCTCATGTCGATCCGGACACATCAGTCGGAGAAGTACGAGAAAAATACTCCGTGATTGCAAGATACAGTCCCATGTTACGCGACTTTTCTTCTGCATTATTAACAATAATGTATATAAATATTTATACATTAAAGTCAAGAATGATACAATCCTACATATTTATCATCTGTCCGGCTAGCTCAGTCGGTAGAGCAAGAGACTCTTAATCTCAGGGTCGTGGGTTCGAGTCCCACCTTGGGCGAATTCTTTTACGAATCCGTAGATTATGAATTGAAAAATTGGCAAATTTTCTCAAAATGGAGGCAATCATTCCATCTAATTTAAAAACGCTCCTGTTCGGACGGTACAGCATAAGACTTTTAATCCGAGGATCATGGGATCAAGCCGCACATTGCGAGAAATCTATTTGGATGTCGGTTAACTTAGAATTCAATCATCCGCAAACTTCCCTCCAGTACCAACCTATTCCTCAACCCTCATGTCAATCCGGAAACATCAGTCGGAGAAGTACGAGAAACGTAATCCGTGAGTGCAAGATATAGTTCTACGTTACGCGAACTTTATTCTAAATTATTAATAATATTGTAGAAAAGAATTTATAAATTTTCGTCAAAAAGCATGCATTCATATTACTCTACCACATGCCCAGCTAGATCGCTCGGAAGAGCATGAGACATTTAATCTCAGGGACGTGGGTTCAAGTCCCAAGTTGGGCGAGCTTCTTTTTGAATCAGTAAACATTTTGAATTAAAATTTTGGCAAATTTCTCTCAAGACGAAGGTCGTCCACCTGCAATACATTAGCCTGGAAACACAGTCGGTAAAGCATTAGAATCTTCATCTCGTGGGTTAGAGGCCCACATTGGGCGAATTTATTTATGAATCAGTATATATTTTTAATTGAAAATTTGGCAACCTTTCTCGAGATGCAGGCAACCAATACTTCCCATATTCAACCCGGATAGTTCGGACGGTACAGCATGAGACACTTAAACCGACAATCGTGGGACCAAGCAGCACCTTGCGCGAAGTCTATTTGGTCGTCGTAGAAACTTAGAACTGAAACTTCCGAAAACTTCTCTCCATTAAGAGGCTATTCCTCATCCCTCATATCAATGCGGATACATCAATGGCTGGAGTACGATAAACTTAATACGTGAATGCGAGATACAGTCCGACGTTACGTGATCTTTCGCCTGCATTATGAATAATATAGTAAAAAATGTTTATAAATTTCAGCGAAGAATCATGCAATCATATTTCTCTACCATCTGCCCAGCTAGCTCAGTCGGTAGAGCAGCACACTCTTAATCTCAGGGTCATGGATTCGAGACCGACGTTGCGCGAATTCCTTTATGAATACTTTATGAATATAATTTTAATAGAAAATTTACCAAACGTTTCCTAAGATACAGTGAATCACGCCCTCCATTATACAATTCGGCTACTTCGGACATTACAGCAAAAGGTTCTTAATCCGAGGGACGTGGGATCGAGCCGCACATTGCGTGAAGTCTATTTGGATGTCGGCAAACTTAGAATTGAATATTCCGCAAACTTCTCAAGTAAGAGCCTATTCCTCATCCCTCATGACAATCCGGAAACACCAGTGGATGGAGTACGAGAAACGTAATCCGTGTTTGCGAGGTACAGTTCCACGTTCCGCGATCTTTCGCATGCATCATGAATAATATAGTAAAAAATGTTTATAAATTTCAGCGAAGAATCATGCAATCATACTTCTCGACCATCTGCCCAGCTAGCTCGGTCGGAAGAGCATGAGACTTTTAATCTCAGGGTCGTGGGTTCAAGTCCCACGTTGGGCGAGCTGCTTTTTG
>JAHMML010000043.1:1279846-1451836 GCA_020341155.1 Eciton burchellii | reverse complement strand
CCTGACCTGACCTGACCTGACCTGACCTGACCTGATTTGTCTCCTTTTGCGAGACAAATGAGGAGGCACGATAGATGCCTCCGTGTATTGTTAGTCACGCATTGTCCGTGCAACGGACTGGATAATATTTATAGATAATATTTCTTACGAATTCGATAGACGATTATTTTCTTGTAAAGTTCTCTAATGTTTTCCATGTAAATAAGCTTAAGTCTGAATAGCCAGAACGAGCGTGAAAACCGTTGTTACTGTTGACAAAACCAAGCTTATGAATTTCACCTTTATTGGCTATGGGGACATGCCTAGAAACCTCAGTTGTTTGGTGACGGAAAAAGCCCGATACCGTGAGTCTTGCAACAAGCCAGAGACAACGGTCGCACTTTTGTTAAAGCAATTATCCAAAATATTATAACTGTTCATTTGTTTGACCATTAATGAAGATTGTTGTGTTTTCTACGACTCTTATCTTTACTGACCACACTCACCGGAACCGGCAATTAATAGATATTTGAACAGTATAGAGCGAATTTATCGAAAGCGCTCTAACAGTATTGACTTCAACCGAAATAATAACGTTCGACGTATGGTGTAGTCGTGCCATCATTCAGGCGTTTTATCGTCATCGACACGCTCGAGTTTGCTCAGGCGAATCTTTGGCTTAACCGTGAAAAATTTCCAAAGGTAATTGATAAATGGAAGATAAGGAAACGAATCAGACCGAATCATGAACATTCTGTTCCACGATGAATCATCTCTTTCTATGTATCAAAGAGTAATTCCTTCCTGTGGAATATTGATAAATAATCGGTGATTTAAGAAAAACTTTGAAAAATCATCAATCAACTTAAGACAAATCATTGCATGTTTTTACAATTGGATTCTAAAAATTAATTATGTTTCATTATTGTAATTAATACTTTATATATATATATGTATATATATTCATAATAATAATTAGTAACAATAATATAAAAATTATTTATTACTTTTTATTTTATATATTACGTTATATATATATATATTAAATTACATATTACATTATTATTTATGTTATATAATATCAATATTAATTTAAATAATTAAATAATAGATATTTCGGTTTAACATTAAAATAATTTCTATGTAGTAACTTATAAACTATCATTTATTTATTTATATTTATTTAGATTTATTTGTATAAATATATATACATATAACTCATTCCATTTTTTATCTTTCATATCAATATATTCATATTAATTATTATTCTAACAATGATTACTCCAATTTTTATTATTTTTAAATAACTGATTTTTGAAAACTCATAGCGTTAATCCAATCGTTAATCTCATTCGTTAATCCAGTAGGAAGAATGCTACTTCTAAGCGTGATCTACCGCAAAATTCATTAAATCTTTCCATCTACTCTCTGTTCTTATTATTAACTTCGTGATCACGAATCAATCATTCTCAGACTTGACATCGTGAATTAATTTAATCCCTACAACCAAATTAATTTATTCATATCAGAAGAATTAATATCAGTGCCTCAGCCTCAGATTGATGGGACAACAAGTAAAAAAACTCTTTTATTCTCCTTTACAAAGCTACAACGCAAAGATGTCTCGATAGGCTAGCTGACTTTATAGCTTAGTCGTTCGCGACTCTACGATTACTCGACTACTCTCACTTTGTTTGCCCGTACTCTCTGTTACTCTTTTGCTCTCTCATCGTTTACTCTTGCACTCTCGTTCTTGCTACTCTCACATTGCTACTATTTTCTATCGGTCGGCTTTTCTGATTACAAACTTTTGATATATGCCACCATCGATCCCTTTCTTCTATACTACATTATCATATAAGGAAATATGGAATATAATATTATTTCTAAGTGATGACGATCATTGCTCATTTTTCTAATTTATATGTATTTGAATAAATTGTATTCCAAACTGTTCAGGATTCGGACCGACGATTGTTGTCTTCTGGGGCTCTCGAACATTCTCGAGCCTATATTCTCGAGCCGCGGATTCAGAGAGAAGATTGTTCTCTCGTAAGATTCCCGAATGTTCTCGAAGCAGAGGATTCCTGGGTACGAGCATGTAAATATACATATTAGTCGAAGACTCGTGCCCAAGAATGTTGTTATCGTTCGTTTTTGTAGCGCGATAAGAAACGGGTACTTAGTGTACTTGGTCCGCAGAGAAGTAACGAGATACACAGTGTCTAGCGAGTTATCCAAGGCAACGGTCGCTTGTACAGAGTAAGCATCGATATCTTTATAGCTGTTAATCCGTTTCACCAATTAAAGAGGATTGTCGTATATTCTACGATTCTGGTCTTCAATCGTCACGCTATCCTTGAACCGGCGAATAAAATAAATATCTAAACGATGTTAGCGCGAATTTCTATCGAAGGCGCTCTGACACAGACATACTCAGATCTAAAGTTTCTCGATATAAATGCATAAATATATTATGAAACATTCTCTTCATACATATATGCATACAAGTTGCTAAAATTATATTAATCAAAATTGTTTTTTTTATTCGGTATGAAATTTCTTCGTAATATAGATGACTAAAATATACAATATATAAATATACAACTTTTTATCATCTCTTTGAAATTCATTATTATATTTATCATGTTTTACAATATATTTTACAATAATTTTTCCATTCGTAAATAATCTGTTACTATGTTCTTTATCATGATTATTAGTAATCTATTTACTAATTCTCCTTCTATTAGTATCTGTTTTACTTTTATTCACATTTACAGCTACTAAAAGCACTGTTTAAATTTCGCTTATAGCAGATTATACAGAATTACATCTATTCAAAATATAGATCTGAGAAAACACACCTATATCTTTGCCTCTATCATCTGCTTTACTATTTTTCATTCTGACTTTAATATCAACATTTTCCTCATCATCATTTCAATTTATACCTTTTATAAACTAATAAAATATTTTAAAATGTATATATGTTGATATTTAAATATTTCATCTTCCTATATGTATTCTCAATTTAAAATCTTGAAAAGGATAAGGAAATCGTGGAAAATCAATATTTCTATTTTAGATCATTACGAAGATGAGGATGCGCAGGAAATTTCGTCAACGCTCTGGCAGGAAGCCTGCTGGTTGATCGCCGATGCACATTTCGATGAGAAGGGACTTGTACGGCAACAATTGGACAGTTTTGATGAATTTATTGAAATTTATATTCAGCGTATAATTAGGGACACACCTGAAATCGAGTTGCAGGCAGAAGCGTAATATACCACAGGTGAAATAGAAAATCCTGTGAAACATTCATTCAAGTTCGAGCAGATTTATTTATCAAAATCAATTCATGGGAAAAAGATGGTGCACCATCTCTCATAATGTCTAATGAAGCTCGACTAAGAAATCTAACCTACTCTGCACAATTGTATGTAGATATCACTAAAATAATCACAAAAGATAACGAGAATCCTATTGAAACTCAGCATAAAAAAGCATTCATCGGCAAGATACCAATAATGATAAAATCGAAATATTGTATATTTGCCGGTCTATCCGATCGAGATCTGACAGAATTGAACGAATATCCATCAGATCCTAGTGGATATTTTATTTTCAATGGCTCAGAAAAGGTCATCATAGCGCAGGAAAAAATGGTATCAAATACCGTCTATGTTTATAGCATGAAGAACGGTAAATACAGTTATAAAGCAGAAATCAAATCTTATTTAGAACATAGTTCGCGTCCTGCCTCAACTTTGGATCAATATGATGACTAAAAGTGGCTATAGTATAAAAAGATCTGCGATAGATCAACGTATTGTTGCAATTATTCCCTACGTGAAGGAAGAAATTCCCATAATAATCGTTTTTCGTGCTCTCGGATTCGTGACCAGCTGACCATGATATCCTTGAATGTATCATTTATGATATCGATGATCTTGAGATGATAAACCTCAAAACAAACAGAAGACTATGGATTAGCAGACGATGGCAAGAAAACAAATTTCAAAGGATCTTATTTCAGACTTTTCGCTGATCTCGGAAGAATTTTTAATAGCAAAACTAAGTGTTGTAATGGAAAAATATGCTTTAAGGTTTCCCTTCGAAATTTTTCGCTATTCTGGGATGAATTTTTAAATTCAAAACGAAACTAGCAAGAGACTATAAATTGGAAGAATCTGCAACGAAAACATATTCCGAGGAATCCCCACCGAAATTTTTTTCCATTGGCCGATGAATTTCTAACCTCAAAACGCAATTCTCTAACAGGAGTGTATGAAGTGGAAGATGCTGGCACGAAAACGTATTGCGAGTGTACCATACTGAAATTTTTCTTCTTTTCCCATGAATTTCTAACTTCGAAACGACATTTTGTAACAGGAGTATTACGCCCACAATTATTATTAATTGTAATTATATATATTTTTATATATTATACTGATAATTTTTGATAAATTTGGTTACTATCAAAATAATTATAAAATTATAGAACACCCACAATCTTTATAATTATTTTACTTGTAATTTTACTTATATACATATATATATATATATATATATATATATATATATATATGTATACTTTTTAGTTTCAATAGTTTTACTTTCGATCCAAAAGTAAATATGAGATCTAAAAGAAAAGTCTCTTTTACTCTTTATACTTTTCTTCTTTTTTGCATGATTTTTCTCATGCTTTTCTCATGTTTACTTTGTAAATTTCATTCCTGAACTTTAGCTCGATTATAATTAAATTATCAGTTTCCTTTATATCATATGCTACGGATAATCATTTATATGTCACAATTAATAATATGCATATTATTCACTATGAATAAATAAAACAAATCATGATAATATGAATATTTGTAAAACATATACATCTGAATTGATAACGATCTGTTAAAAATAAATTAAGTCTACAATTTTTCGAAATTTTTATAGTAACTTTTGCAAATATTCCAAATACGTCAATCCGCTTTCTGGAATTAATCGTTTCGTGATTCTCTTAGAAGTCTGTATGTACTTATGCTAAAATGTATTCCAAAATATAAAAAGAAAAACTAACGTATCCCGTTTTTTATATACCCAATGTAATTTTTTGCAAGTGCAAGTTTATCAATCGATTTATATAAAAGTTCTCAGATATAAAGCTCGGGGAGCGATTCCATTATAAAATTCTTACTTAAATGAACGCTATACCTTTGTATGATACTATTGTATTGTATTGTATTGATCGTTATCTTTAAAACAGCTTCGTTCGACTATATCGCATTGATTACATTGACTATTTGCATCACACGTATTTATACAGGATGTTCAAAGTTCATTGGGACTTCGAAATTAAATCGTGACAAGTAAAACGGGGAAATAATTCATTTTACACGAAGCTTCATTTGTAATTATACAAGCGCGTTCATCATTTTTTGATATATAAATAGAGTTACATTTTGCATCAGGGGTTTTCGAGCATCCTCTATGATAAGTGATATATCGCGATATATACATAATCTAATAAATAGAACAATAACTATCACCATATAACGATTTATCAACATATAGCTTATTCACAATATATACATATAGTTATTCACAAAATTTGTGAATAACAGACTGTATAACTTTTCTTTCTCGATCACTTTTATAGAATGATCGATGATCCTGGACAAAAAGTTTTAATCCAAGATACGTAGAGCAGGAATTTTTAAACATCTCCTCTTTCGCATATAGTATCGAAGCAAACAACCCGCGTTTGCTCATATACATGTGCACATATATGCATAGTTACGTATGTACATATTCCTGTGTATTCTCTATGCAAGGAAGATGAGTTTTAAAGATAATCGGTTCTGTCGACGTATTCGACTGTGATCTATTCGAATGTCAGGATAAGATCGTCTCCCTCCAGCCTCATGCCTTGACTGATCTCAAGACTCTTAATCTTTCCTGCTCTGGGCGCTTGCACGACCATTTCCATCTTCATAGCGGATAATACGACCAATGGTGCGCCCTTTTCCACGGTATCACCTATTTTTACTCTAATGTCGATTACTTCGCCAGGCATCGGCGCTCCCAATTGGTTGCTATTACCCTTCACAGCTTTCGGATGCACGTGAAGTTCCTGCATAACGAAAGAGGAGATTTGTATTATAAAAAATGAAATTTATTTCCATTCGATTTAATAGCAAGCCTGTTTTAATTTAGCTTACATTTTACGATAATTTTGCCTCTTTAGCCTGATTGTTTCATTTTAGTTTAAGTTTAAGTTTATGTTTAAGTTTAACTTAATTTTGATCGATTTGCTTAATTGAAGCATCAATCTAATGGCAACATTGCGCAGAGTAATACACAAGCTTTTACCTTGACGGCTTCTTTATCCTTGATGAATACGGATCTGAGTTGACCGTTCATCTCGAAGAATACCTCGCGTTCGCCATTCTTTGTGAGATCCTCGGCAACCGCTAGGGTCTTGATACCTAGAGTCTTGCCCTTCTCAATTGTAACATCGAATACTTCTCCCACTTTGGGTCCCGTAAGAAAGATTCTGGTTTCCAGTTTATCCACCGGGCCAAACTGTGCCTTAAAGTTCAAGTAGTCTTTCGTTACTTTCGGATAAAGCGCAGCCGACATGACGTCCCTCTCGCTGATATGCGGGTGAGATTCATATAACTCTCTCTTCAAGGCGGAAAAGTCGAGCGGTGGTAGACTCGCCCCTGGTCTACCTTGCACGCGCGGCATGTCCTTGAGAACTTTCGACCTGAACAAATCGCGAATTTTAGATTGTTAAAAGATAATCATTCTTGCAACATTGCATTGTATCCATATCATACATGAAACCTCACCTCAAGGGTTCAGGGAACCCACCGTAGGGTTCGCCAATAGCACCCTGCAGAAACTCGACTACCGATTTGGGAAATGACAATTCCTCGGCTTTGTTTAAAACATTGTCGGCAGTCAATTTGTTCTGGACCATAAACTGCGCCAGATCACCGACTACCTTCGAACTCGGCGTGACTTTGATGATATCACCGAGCAGAAGATTCGCTTGTCTGTATGCCTTCTTCACGTCCTCGAAGAATTCGCCCAGACCGAGCGAATAAGCTTGGAATTGCAGATTCGTGTACTGGCCACCGGGAATCTCATTGAGATAAACATCTGCATTCCCGGACTTCATCGTCGTTGTGCACTCGAACGGTGCATAAAGCGTTCTCGTTTGTTCCCAATACGCAGAGTATTCGGAGATATCGGGTAGTTCCAGTTTGGTATCCATGTCCGTTCCTATCATAACATTAATGAATTAATTCTGTCAATCTCGGCGCTGATTCGATTTTAATAAAATTGTTATTTTTTATTCTTAGTAAATCGCGATCAATGTCAGTGACAGTACAGATTTAAATAAGAGATAAACTGTCACTTACAACAAGATGAAACAAGAATTTATGCAAGATTACATAAAGATTAAATAAAACCATTAAATAAAAAACGAGAGAAACTGATTTATGATTCAACCGAAGCAAAATTTTACCTTGAAGGGAAGCAACGATAGCGCCCATGGAGGGCTGACTAGTCATGCCGGACATGCTATCGACAGCAACGTCTACAACATCAGCACCGCTTTTCGCGCAGCTTAACATTGATGCCACTCCGGCTCCAGCAGTATCATGCGTGTGTATATGAAGCGGCACGTCCGGATGTTTCTGTCTAATCGCATCAATCAACATTTCAGCTGCTCTTGGTTTGAGTAATCCAGCCATGTCCTTGATTGCTAGGACATGAGTGCCCGCTTTGACCAGCTCGTCTGCCAAATCAGTGTAGTATTTCAGATTATATTTGGTACGACTTGGATCGCTTACATCGCCCGTGTAGGAAATCGCCGCTTCGATGATACCTCCGGCTTTCCCAGCTGCCTCCATACCTGAGGAAAAAGATTCATGTTAGATTGGCAGAGAGATTTCTTCTTGAATTGAATATTTTAAGATATTTTAAAGAATATATTTTTTGTACGCGTTATCTTATAGTAATAATATTTTGCAGATATATATCAGCTTAGAATGGAAAAGAAGCGTTCATTTCGGAAAAGTTCTCGTATCGATCCTCGTATCGAACTCACCGACTATGAGATTTGGTAGATAATTCAGCGAATCGAATACCCTGAAGATATCCATACCGGTCTTCACGGCTAGCTCGCAGAACTTGAAGACGACATTGTCGGGATAGTTAGTGTACCCGACAGCATTAGCGCCTCTTAGAAGCATCTGAAATGGTATGTTAGGAATGGCTTTACGCATGTCTTCCAATCGTTCCCAGGGACATTCATGGAGAAATCTCAAAGCCACATCGAAGGTCGCACCACCCCAATTTTCCAGCGAATAGAGATTGCTGAACTTGTGAGCGACGAAGGGAGAGATCATCAATAGATCATGCGATCGCACGCGGGTGGCTAACAGAGATTGGTGAGCGTCACGGAATGTAGTGTCCATTAAGAGTAAACCTTTCTGCTTTCTAATAGCCTTAGCGAAAGCTTCCGGTCCTTGTTCCTTGTAGATGTGACGGAATCCTTTCGGAGGATCCAAGATATCTGAAAGTGAACGCGAAAGATTAGTTCGATGCTTTTTTAAGAGAGGCATATTATTATTTGACACATGCTGTGATTGATAAATAACGCATAAAATATTATAATTATAAAAAACGATGGATTATAAAACAGATCATGCATTTATAAATATTAATACATGATCCGTATTTGTAATATTTTATAAAATCAGTAATTAATTTAATAATTACTTTATTAATTAAAATTCAATATTATGTATAAAAATTTTTTTCATATTAATATCGAGAAAATTTATTTGTTACTGAGATAAATGAAATCCTAAAAAAATAACATTATGTATGAATGTATATATATATATATATATAAAACATCTTTTCCTTTGCATCTCTATAAATATTATTATTATTATATTTATTCTTTGATATGATATGACAGGATTCAAATATTAATATGTCGTTATTATTAAAGTCGTTATTATAACATTATTAAATATTAAATATTAAATACGTAATATCATTAAATATCGTTAAATATTTCGATATTTTCGAAAATATTGAACAAGAAGATATTTAACAATTATTGTATTTTAAGCATGACATTTAGCATAATATTTATTTATTTAGTATTATATATTAAAAATATAATTGTTATATTATATAATTTACTATATTAATTACGATATTAATATCATAAAATATGCTATTACAGTAATGAATTTATATTATGATTCACCATAACATAAATATCAATTAAATCAATGAATATTTACGATAAATCAATGAAGCAATAGAATTTTGAAAGATGGAGTTTTAGTAATCTGACAAGAAAGAATAGACGAAAAAAAAACAAGCAACATCGCTTTACTATATTACATACCTATTTTTGTACAATCCTTTGCAATGATCTTAACATAATCTAGATAAGGAAATGATACTGATGTGATACTGTAAAACCATACCTGGTATGTCGAGATCATTGGTGTCTTCTGCAGCTGCAAGCTTAGCAAAGTCTAAAAATCGCCAAACAAAAAGATAAAAGCATGCGATAAACAATGGAAAGAGAATATCTATATATAAGAAAAGGGAATTAATATAAAGAAGAAACATATAAGGTCACTACCTGTAAAAATGATACTCAATCTTCAGGAATTGAAGATTTTCGAGATTTATCCTGATTCGTTGGATTTATCTCAAACATATAATAGCACTAATGATGATAATATCGATGACATTTCAATTATGGATATATTCTTTTTCCAATTACGGATAAAATGAAATCTAATTACTAATACCAATACTGATACCAATTGATAATGAAAAAATGACATGCCACTACTTGTTGTTACTCTAATATGACAATAAGTAGAGACATATGAAGATGCTAGTGTGAGTCCATTTATGGATCGCATAATGTGACTAGTGAGTTTAATGCAACACAGTACAATAATTACTATTAATTGAAATTTAATGTAACACACCAATAAATAAAAAAAGATTGCATAAAGATTTTTGGTATAACCGTTCAATATGAGAGCTTAATAACCCAAAAAAGCGAAAACTATTTGTTATTGACAAGCAGACAGGATTCTTATTACTTTTTCCATAAAAATCATTTAACATTATGGTCTACTTTTTAAAATTACTAATAAAACTGTAAATCCAATATTTGCAAATTTGTAGCTTTGGACGCTACAAAAAAGGATTTGGATAAAACAATGCGTAACAAGAACAAAAAGAATGGCTGATTATTTCTTTTTCTTATTGGAACAATCTTAGAATTTTAGTTGACGATTTCAAAATTATCAGAATCAGAAGAATCAAATTAAATTTTTAGACTATTATGTTGCTAATGATTCTCAAGTATCGTGTTGTTCGGAAAATTCGTTTTACAATAGATGCGCATTACCGTAGATGATAATGTATCCGATTTGACATTTCTATCTGTCATTATATATATTTCGACAAGTCACGTTTCGATGCATCTTTTACCGTAAGAAATATTCAGATTTGATAATAATCCAGTAGCTAAATCCGTTCGGATAAAATGGAAGAAAATAAAGTGCATTTCCGTCAATTTAATGCTCTTCTATTTCCGGAAAAGAAAAAACGTGACACAAACGCGAGGAAGATGTGCGTTGTTTACGGAAACGAATTGGCTATTAAATATATACGCATTCTGTCTCTTGTTCTTTCTCTCTCTCTCTCTCTCTCTCTCTCTCTCTCTCTCTCTCTCTCTCTCTCTCTCTCTCTCTCTCCCTTTCTCATGTCTCATTGCCGTCTTTGCTACACGGATTTATCAGCTACGATGTCTTAGAAGCTAAATTTAAAGTTGGTGCAATCTCGATGATGCTCTGAACGTTTTCCCGTATCGAAGAAAACGAAATCGGTCGTTTCATGGAAAATAATGATACACCACACAGAGGCAAAAGATGTGTTAGAACGTGGCTTTTCAGAATATATGCTGGCAAATGGAGATGTTAAATCGATCATGACACTATATATGGTAATACGAGCTGTTCGAATACATATAGCGAATTTTCCGAAGAGTCCAAGATATTCAGGATTAATATCCAACGGCACAGTCATGTGAACGAGAAAATTAGTAGACATCCTATCCACATCCATAAAAAGAAAAAAAGAAAACACGACCCCTGTTCTACTGACCCACGCTTGAAAGTACATCCTCCGTACGCCTCTGCTCTAGTCACGATGTTAGAGTGACATTAGCGCGCAATGTGAACGAGGTATCTAATTGGTAAGAGGCAGAATGGAATTCTCTATGGAATTCTCCGCGAATTTTCCAGCCGAGGATGCAATGCGCATCACTTGAATAGGGCAATTCGACATCTGAGACGTGAAACCACGTATGCGGCATTGGCTTCGATTATTGCTATCGTATTCACTTTGCAAATCGTATACCTAGCGCAATTTGCGGAATGTGAGGCCTGATGTCTGCCGGCTTTAGTTGGGTGGCCAATGGCGTACTGGGCCCGTTCACCAGCACGGTACCGATGTAATTGAGCAATTTCTGTGCTCGATTTTGGCTCGGCTGTAATTGGAAGAGCTGCGGATGCTCATCGATGAAATACGTATCTACGATGCCGCTGAGAAACTTTTGATTCTCTAGAACGTTCAGCAGAAATGGTATATTCGTCTTTACACCACGTACACGGAACTCGCGGAGTGCTCGGTTCATCTTGGCGCAGGACGATTGAAGATCACCGGCGTGTGCGATCACCTGAAGAGAAGCAGAGAATGTAATTTGATGTAATACAATTTATTATATTTATGATTCTAATGTGATCATGCTAGAATAATACTTTCCTATATCGCTTTTCTACTTTAATAATATATAATAATGAAATCCTGTTCATGTACAAAGAAAGAAATCTTTATGTAAAATATTTCTGTTATTTCATTCAAATAATTGATCAACTTTTAGCTAATTGCTAATTTATTATTGCTCTTTTCAAAACTAAGACGCGTTTTGCGATATCCTGCGGCACAACTATACGTAATTGTTTAATTTTTATTTACAGCTTAATACCTTAACGAGAAGTGAATCGTAGTACGGTGAAATTATCGCTCCGGCGAATGCGGATGCTCCGTCTAATCGGATGCCCATACCCTCGCCAGAACGGAAGACCTCTATTCTTCCGGTATCCGGTTGGAAATTCTTAGCCGGATCTTCCGTAGTCACTCGACACTGGATCGCGAATCCTTGAGGTACGATCTTTTCCTGTGTCATGTCGAGCTCCGGTAGCGTCATGCCCTCGGCAATTCGGATCTGGGATTGCACGAGATCAATTCTGAAGGAACGAGGACAAAGCGATTAATAAGCGATTAAAGAGAAAGAGTAAAGATAGGAAACATGGATATTAAATCGCTTTATTGAAATCCGTTTTATTACCCGGTGATCTCCTCGGTTATTGTATGCTCGACTTGTAACCGAGCATTAACTTCGATGAAGTAGAAGTTACCAGATTCATCGACCAGGAACTCCACGGTACCGGCATTCGAATAACCGACATGTTTCGCCAGCTTGACGGCGTAATCGGTCATCTTTTGACGGATCTTGGGCGATAAAGACGGAGCTGGCGCAATCTCGACGACCTGTAACGTTTAATGAAGAGGTCATTTAAAAATAATAGGATTCGCGCGATCAAGATACAAATCACGGCATCAATCTTTAAGTTATATAGTTCATATAGTAAAGACAGCCGTGAGACCTGAAAGGAAGAGAGAGAAAGAAAAAGGAAGGAAAAGGGAGAAAAGCTGAGAGAGAGGAAGAGAACAGTTATCATTGATAAATACATGCAACACGTATTTATGCGCTATTATGTCTATATTATGTACACGAATATAATAGTAAGCTATCCCTCTTACAGGATTACATCATCGTCCTTGGTTCGGACATGACAAGACGAATGAATCGCAGCAAATGTGTTTGCTTGCCTTTCAAGCATCCTTGAAAGAATGCCGCAAAACATCCACGGAATCCTAATTTACTTGTACGATTGAAAAGAACTGTCAATTCTGCACGTTATATTGTTTTTAGAAGACTTGAACAATATTTTTAAGATATTTCGGTATAACGTAACAACTTTGTTCTCACGAGATGCGAGTGATAGAACATTCATTCATTAGAATTAACGCGTACGTGCGGTTGTAACGCATCATAAATACATAATGTCTCGTTGAAGACATCATATTAGAGGTATCTATTATCTAGTTTAATCAAACTGATTTCTGTAACAATTGCTAAGATCAAGTAGCCTTGCGAAAAGAAAGCAAGAAGCTATTCGGCCAATATAAATGAGGCAAATATGAATGAGGATTTGCCGAGAATTCGATGAAGATGCTTTCAATATCTAATTTGAATAATGCTAGGTTGAAATTAAACGGAGTTTACCTTCTGATGACGGCGCTGTACCGAACAGTCGCGCTCGTACAGGTGCACAACATTGCCGGCAACATCTCCCAGCAATTGTACCTCGATGTGACGTGGTCTCTCGATGAACTTTTCGATGAACATCGCGCCATTGCCAAAAGCAGCGGCCGCTTCGGAGGACGCGCGATCGAACATCTCACGGACCTCTTCCATTTGCCTTACGACTCTCATACCTGTACAAAGAACGAGGCCTTTTAATTATCGAATGCTACACGATACTCGTACACGTAAAGATAAGAGATGATCAGTGCGAAGAATATTTTGATCAGATATATTGTAGGATATTTCTATCCTGATGGAATTATCAAGTATGATGGGTCTTCGACACCTCAGATTGATGGGACAACAAGTAAAAAGACTCTTTTATTCTTCTTTACAAAGATATAATGCAAAGATATCTCGATAGGCTAGCTGACTTTATAGCTTCGTCGTTCGAATTCTACAATTCTACTCGACTACTCTCACTCTGTTTGCACGTACTCTCTGTCACTCTTTTGCTCTCTCATTGTCTACTCTCGCACTGCTATTGCTATTACTTTTTATCGGTTACTCTTTTGCTCTCTCCCGTATCCTCCGCGGTCGTCCTTTTTATATCCAAAAGTGGTGCTACATCTCAGAGTGTCGGCCAATTGCTACATATTATCATTCGATCTGGACGAATCGCGAGTATCAATGGTTTCTTTCGCGGTTGTCCTAATCGTGTATGAGATCACGCAAGTTTTCTATTTGATTGGCGTTTTCGATGATAACTAATATTTTCGATGATGAGCCGCAATTTGCGTGAGAATTGTTTCTGAGAATTTCTGAAAAATGCTCTTTGCGTATTTTAATGCGTTTAAACGTTATTCGCCGGCATCCGTTATTGCATCATAGAAATGATCTAGTTTCTACGAGTGGATGCAAAGCAATTGCAATGTTATTGCCATACAATCTATTGTGCTTTTAACGTATGTTGGATGCAAATATTCCCGTATTGTCGATTTCTTTTGTTCATATATCTCATATACATGCAATCTTTAATGGCAATGGTTCATTAATATTATTTTACGATTTGATCTTTTATCTTTTACGTAAATTCTGACGTAATCTGAGCAATCTATAGTATATCAAATCAATTTTTCCAAATAAATCTAGTAATATCATAAGATATCGTATTATTTATAACAAAAAGATTATTACAATAATATCATCGTGTCTAATACTTTGAACTTACCTCTTCCTCCGCCTCCATACGCCGCTTTGAAGATAATCGGAAGCCCATGTTTCATGCAGAATTCCATCGCTTCGTCGGAAGTCGTGATCGGACCATCCGTTCCCGGTACGATTGGTACTCCAGCTTCAATCGCAGCTTGTCTAGCAGCCACCTTCAAATGCATATTCATCATATTTGTGCTTTGATTCGAGATGACAATTGAGGTCGATTGATCTCGCAATTTTCGCACACTTTGCACGCATCTTGTTAACGCGCCTTCGATAATTTCGCGTTACACCGTTTAGATATTTATTTATTGCCGGTTCTCGGGGAGTGTAATCAGTAAAAATGAGTATCGTAGAACGTACAACAATCCTCTTTAATTGGCAAACAAATTAATAGTTACAATATTTCGGTATTTGCTCTAACAAAGTGCGACCGTTGCCTCTGATTTCTCGCATAACACTGACTACATCGGGCTTCTTCCCCCGACAAGCAACTGAGGTTTCTAGGCGTGTCTCCGTGGCCAAATAAAGGTGAAATTCATAAACTTGGTTTTGTCAACAATAACAACGATTCTCACGCTCGTTCTGGCTACCCAGACTTGAGCTTATTTACATCGAGAACATTCAAGAACTATATAAGAAAATAATCGTCTATCAGTTATCGTCTTATTGTTGATATCGCTTTGAAGGGGACACGGTTAGGCGAGATTTCTGTCTTCTTAGGAAATAGCTTTACACGCTTGCTGAGAGGAAAGAACGGATTCGTTGTCAGTGAAATTTCAACATACAAACCGATATGCCCCGTCAATGTTCAAGTGACGTATATTGTCAGGCATGAATCAAGAAAGTCCGGCATTACCTTGTCCCCCATTTGCTGAACGACTTTAGGACTGGGCCCGATGAATCTGATGCCGGCATTAGTCACCGCCTGTGCAAAATCCGCTCTCTCCGACAGGAATCCATAACCAGGGTGTATGGCATCTACGTTGTTCTCCTTGGCAACCTGAATGATCTCGGATATGTTCAGGTAGGCTTGAACGGGTGGTAATCCTCTGCCTACCAAATAACCCTCGTCCGCCTTTTGCCTGTGCATCTGCATCTTGTCCTGTCCCGAATAAATCGCCACAGAGCGTATACCGAGCTCTGTGCAAGCACGAAACACGCGGATAGCGATCTCTCCTGTAACATTGTTGGATACGAAGCCGTGTATATTAGCATCTTGTGTAATGAGCTGTATTTTCTGATATAATTTGATTAAACTCAAGGTTATATTTCAATTGTATCTTAGTTGTATCCTAATCAGGTTGATAAGAAATTTAATGTTAGGAGCTGCAAGAACAGCATTAAACTTTTGCCAAAGGAAAACTCGAGATGATGAACTCGATTGATTGACTCTTCATCGATAAATTTGCGTTTATTCATTAATATACTTTAAAATGCATAGTGCATAGTGTTTCTTTTTTATCAATTTTGTTGCGTTGTTAAATTGACGGTAAATAATACGTCTTGGTGTTTTGAGAAAGAAATTCGCTGAAACAACATACGAGACACATGTTGCGAAACATGGTTTAATTAAACAGAGAGTGCTAGCACATGTGCAGTTTTCAATTCTAAACGAGAGATATCACGCCTCACGTCCGATTAATTGCGCAATCCTGTCCTACAAAAACCAATCAGTCACTGATAACGTTCATTAACTCATCGATCGTATTCGAGGAAAGCAGTAATTATCTAGAAAGCGTATCAATCTTCTCTGCTATTTATCTTGCTATTGCTAGCCTAGCAATTGCCATAATGATCATATTGTAGGTAAGGCAAGGCAATATATGCTGTGGAATGCAATAAGACAAAAGAATATTATAATTAACTTGCAATTAAATCATACATTCTATCTGTGTTTTATAATTATAGATAATGAAAACGCATCAATAATCATAAGTCTCTATTGTCAATAAATGCGTTAATAAATCTGCGACGCTATAGAAAATGTGTTTGTAACAGCGGAAATGCATCGTCCTTGTCTTATCAGTTCTTTACGCGCAAAATAGATTTTATCTCGCAATTGCCGTCTTTCAAAATCCGATGAAAATCGGAAACAAAATGTTACTGAGCGAATAGGAAATTTCTTAGTAAATAACATAGTGATTTCGATGGATTCGATGATAACGCACCTAATAATAAATACGAAGCTGAAAGCATTCGATACCTCTCTTTGTTTCAATTCAAATTTAAAAAAAGAGATATATATATATATATAAATATATATAAATATATCTAAAATATATATATCTAAATATATATAAAATAGAAATTAGAGAAAATTATAATCGAAGTTTATAATACACATATACGCATCATATAATTCTTTGCAAGTTAAGAACATTCACAAAGAAGATTTTCAGATGCTTTCTAATTTCTTTAAAAAATCTTGTACTCAATGTTTTACTTTGCTATAGTCTAACCGCCATTTATAGCTATAATTTAGGTGCTTACCTCGATTGGCGACAAGGACACTCCTGATTGGTCTGTACTCCACATCTGTGCTGAAGGATCTCGTGGCGATTTTCCATATTTGTAAGACAGTTTTGTGCTTGTTCAAGGCTTGATAAGCATATATGGAATGCATTTTGCCGATTATTGTGCGTCTTTGTCAAGTATGAGATATTGTTACTTTATTTGAATATTTCTTTATTCAAATCGTAAAGCGGATAGGCGAACTTAACCATGTACTTAATGTCTATCTGTGTATTTAATATTTATATTTTTGTAAAATATGCTTTGTTTTATTAAAAGTAGGTCGCTCAAATGTCTTACAAGTGCTTGTCCCTTATTATCGTATGCGTGTTGAAGTTAACTTTTTGTATACACTTTTTTATCTCACTTTTAATTCGAATTTTGATGTCGAAAAATAGTTGTTGCCTGGCTGTAACAGCGATGTCTTTCTGACTACTATCGCTGGACGCAGTCCTCCACATTTAGTAGAAAACACTTGATATTCGTCTTAGTTTTATTGGCGATGATTTTATAAAAGCGATACTTTCTGCTCCCCGTGCTATACGATCTTTTTTTTCCTTTTTTCTTTTATTAATTTTCCAGCATCTATTATTTCTGAAACAGGCGAACGATATTCTGTAACGATGTTCTGTAATACCGTAATTGAGACTTTGACTTTCTTTTGATCGTTATTTTATTTTTGTCAATTTGATTTTGACGTAAACAAATTGCATACTTGTAATGTTATATAGATTACGCGAACGTAATTTTGTATAACATTACAAACAATTATCCATTTTGCTTCGGAATTAGAATATATCTCAAAAACAGCATCCATTCTTCATTTATTATCCTATTAAAATATCAAGTTCATCAAATTATTTTAAGG
The DNA here is from genome assembly GCA_020341155.1 of Eciton burchellii. Lineage (NCBI taxonomy): Eukaryota > Metazoa > Arthropoda > Insecta > Hymenoptera > Formicidae > Eciton > Eciton burchellii. The sequence continues at coordinate 1,433,762 of JAHMML010000043.1, read as the reverse complement.
CAACGTATTGATTTTAGACAAATCAGCTGTTGTCGATACGTATGTAATAACGTAAAGACAAATCATCTACAGAGCAGCATTCAAAGAGTAGCATAGGTCAATCCTGGAAAAGATCGAAATGTGTTCTTACACTTGTTATAGCAGGTGCCTCTAAATTGACCCATTGATGCGTGATTGATATTGAAACGTAAACGTAAACGTTGCACCGGACGAATGCATTCGAATTGATGCCGTCATAGTATATTAACGTGATATCATCTGATACGTAATAATATGTACGTACATTATCAACTTATTTTTCGTGTTAGGCTCTATAGATAATATGATGCAGTCGCATGGATGCAGTATTGTATTACAACTTGAACATGTGCCAGAAACAAAAGCATTAATCGCCCATGAAAAGGCTATTGTAAAAATACTTTGCGATAAATAAACGTGTGTTGTTATCGCTTGCCCTGAATTGCGCTCATCAAATGAAACTAACAACTCGATGTCTTTTATAATATCTATTATATTCGTGTTATTTATATATATCCGACGAAGAGAAAATAATTTAATTTTGTATAAATTTTATTGTTTATGTAGGAAGAAATTATACCAGAAATTATTGAGGAATTATCGACAAATATGATCTATAGTATATTATACGAATATTGAGAGTATAAGTTTAGTATATGACGCGATGGTGATGATTGAACTCATTCTGCAACGGCACACTCAATGGTCAATGACCATTCAATAAGACATCAATTTAATACTACTCGATTGCATTGCAGTGATGCAATGTCTTTCATGATCTCTCGCGAGACTAACAATCGTGTTTAAATGCTCGTAAATAGAAAATATTTTCGTATTAATCAATTCTCGGATATATTCTTGTGATATATCCTCTCACGCTGTGTGACATAAAATATATATCAATTAAAATATATACCATTGGTAATAAAAAATGGCGATGTCGACGAACTGGTCAAACGAGATTATGAAAACGCAAGTATAAATTCGCGATTTTTATAAATATATACTGTGACTACATCATAATCTTTACACTACACACGCATGTACACGCATACATGTATGAAACAGATATAGATTTAATATATATATATATATATATATATATATATATATATATATATTTGCAGAAACATATTTACAAAAGATATAATATGTGTTTACGATAAGTTAACGAATATAATATATCAACAGATTACGTATGCAATGCGTCATCGTATAAATTACAATGAAATTAAAAATGACAAGAACCCGTGTAAATCATGTTGTTTACTAAATGTTATAATAACGAATGAGAATGGCGAAATAAGAAAACGAAATGAGAGCTTGTATAATGCTGTTCTTGTATAATTACCAACATAATCACTAACGTTTTTAGACATCTTTAGTCATATGTAGATACAAATTTGTAATCATTGTGATTTGTCATCACTTTAGAAATAATTTCTACGTGACAGAAATAAAAGCATTTGTCTGAAAATTTCGTTCAATTTAATTTAATTTAATTAATTTCTTATTTTTCTAGAAAATAATTTTTATATCGGTTTATCGAGTGGGATATCAATAACTCATAATATTTTATTATATTATCAAACCTTTTGCGATATTGAGGCGACACTTGCGACATTTGCGACACCGATATTATCAATGTTGCGGTACAAGAAAACCAGGATTTACTTTTTCCTTCATATCGGTGAATTCATATCGATTAAATCTGTTATGTCTACACGCATAGCGCAGCACGTGCGATAACGAAGGAATTGTGTGTTTTACAACAACAGGATTAGTAGAAAATCATGCGTTACTTCGATGAGATATACTTTCGCTTATCGATCAATGCAATCATACTTGTAATCACTGTCATCTGCAATTACGTCATAAGAATAGATATCGATCACGTCTCCATTCTTCCATTATTAATGGAAATAGTTATCGTTTTTCGTAAATGCAAAATGGAAAGAGTTTTTCAACTATAAACACGAGCACATTTGTCGTTACGATGACTGACTTCTTTCCTGGGGAATTCCAATTCAAGCAGTCATTATATAATAACTAAGATTTAACGCGATACATATTCATATTATTTTAACAGTATAATCGGAAAGAGCAGAATTTACAATATGATAACGAAATCAGTCGAGTTGAGTCACCGGTCTGTCTTCTGAGCGAAAGATAAACAGAGGATTAAAAGTCTTATTATTATAAAAGAAATTTGATTATTGGAAATTATATAAATACGTTGAATATGATTTTATCGAATGTACAATGTTAATGTTAAATCTGGATCAATATAAAAGACTTTGCAACTAAACTTTGCATATAAAATACGGTTGAAAAAGTATTCTCATCAATAGAACATGAATTAATCACAGAATGTGCAAGACAAATGTTTTTATCTCAAATGAATCTCATATCTAGAACACCATCTCTTGTCATTAGCCGCCGAATATCATCGCGCGGCCGAATTTTCGTAATCCCATCAGCAGAATGAGACTTTGGACCTGTCTAGAGAGCAGTCATGTCTATGGATTCTCGTAAGAGCTCCGACTACAAGCACAATCTGGAAGCCCTCGATCGACGTAAATGAATTGCCTTGTCTGGCGCCGATTGGGAAATCGAGACGCCTCCGTTAATCGCGTGAACTATTCACCTTGCGTTTGCGTAAGGCGTTCGACTGTTCCCGACTTTCCATGTTTTTTTTTCTTTTTTGTTTCTTTTTAATAAACAATGATGTAAATGGGATTTAAAGCGAGTATAAATGATATCCACATGCTTTGCATGTGTATGTTACATTTACTCCGATAAGAAATTAAAATTACAGCTAATGATCCGAAACGCAAGCACAGCATGCGCGAAAAGATATTTTAATATATACGCGTCGCGAATGTTTGATAATAAATATATCTGATAAATAGGAGTTATATTTCCAAGTGCAATGAAAATTGGGGGGGGGGGGAGGATCTTCCCGTCACGAAAAGTTTTTAGAATTCTACTATCGGATATTTTAGCATATGTAACAGCATCTGTGCAACAGCAGCAGCAGTGTATTTCGTCACTTATTGTCTTCTCAATTGTATTTATAATTCTCAATTGTTATTAATTATCTAAGATATTTGAAAACAAACATATATTGAGAGCTCAGTTTAGGTCAGCGGATATCGATATGAATCTGCAATTATTCACAAACGAAACGTCTGTTTCAGGACAGACGAATCAAATCCCATTTGCGATGGGACGATTCTTGCGATCACAACGAAATTGATTCCGTTGTTTAATTACCGCATTTAATCGAACGGCGAGGTACACTATAAAAATATTAATGCGCTTGATCTGTTCTCGATGCACATGCACATGCATGAAAAATTCCAGCGTATTTAAGAAAAAAGTAAAAAGCATCGCTATCATTGTATTATCATGGATGATATTGACATGAATAGCAGCGATCTTTCATGAACGAGTTCCTAGTGAGTCGGCGAGACGAGGTTTGTAACATTTCCATATCTATATAATGTGTATATAGACGTATCTATCATGTAGAATTGTAGAAATTTCCTCTCTCTTTCTCTCTTGCTTATATTCTTCTCTTCTTAGTGAAGAAAACAAGAATAGATAAGGAAAACTGTGGCTATTTGCGACGTCGATAAGACTTCTTATCGACGTCAAGTCTTAGTCAGATCTGTATACTAATTGAACACTGCTCATTCCGCGACAAATGAAGAATGATGATGACTTTCATGGGTGATCAAGGATAAAAGAGAGTGAGAAAAATATTTTCGATAGCTTCATAATGTCTCTTTAGAGTATAGAAAGATAAATGTTTAATTAGTAAAAGATATTCAACATTTTCTAATAATAGATAGAAGATTAGAATAATAGAAAGAAGATATAACATATAACAATTACTGCGTTATTCGAATGTTTAAAAAATATTAAATATAAATATACAAATACGCAGCGAAAATTTATCAATGCGGTACGTAAAAATCGTTCTATTGATTTCGCTTACTCTTCACTTCGATTGCTTGCGAACGAAGTTCATAGTTACATCACATCTGCTTTCTGGTAACTTTTCAAATCGCTTATCAAAAGAGGCTTGGAATTTATTTGCGTAGCTCAATTATGAAATTAATCGTTACCATATTTATGTCACAATGTCATATATGAACAGAATGTTCGATAATAATCTTGCCAATTCGCATGCCCCTGTCACGATTTTCGCGAAATAACAACATCGAAATGCATAGAAAATGCTGATCTATTATCTACATATATAACTTGGACTTTAACGCGTTTGATGTTGTCGACATATCCGCATGATGTAAACAAATGGTGCAATTCAAGAGAAATCCGCAATTTACGTAAATAATGAAATACTGTAAGTTTACATATAATTAAAGTTAATAATAACGATTTGATAGATTTCCAATGATCGTTCCTTCGATTTTATCCGATTAATCCAATAAAAAACTTTGATCGATTTAAAATGAAAAGCTCCTTTGTCCTTGTGAAGAGACAACTGTACGTGAAAATATAAGGGCAAATTAGGCATAACGATATCGAAAGTGAAAGGAAATATTCCTATTCGCAAGATCGAAAGATCGCTGTTGAAAAATACGGTTGCATAATTGCAGCGGACGCAAGAGCGCAATAAATAAAAATAGAACGCGCTACAGAAAGAACTGCCGGAGTTCATTGGCATAATTTCTTGGCAAGAGTCGAGATCGTAAGAAGACTGGGTCAACAGGCTCAGAGCCGCCATTGATCTCTCGTAGCTTCAGCTTTGAATCTGCCCAAAAGCTAATTTATCATTTCATCGTTATCATTTTTGATCACTGATAAATAGACAAAATCAGTCATTTACCCGATTAAAAACACTCGTTATTCTTATATTTTGAGCAAACAAACGCAGAATTGCCGATACCTCTCTCAAATATCAATGTAAAGCAGGCAATAAACACGCGAGAAAAAAAAGAAAAGAAATGGAAAGCACCACTTCCAAAACAGAATCGTAATACGGAACAAATGATCACGTGACTTTTCCAATGACGCATCCACATGCGTGTCGATCGATGCTGTCATTGGCTGCAGTCTCAGGTGATGACACGTGATACCGGAATGACACGCGAACAGAGCTGTCGTACAACATGTTTTGCGCGAAAAATAACGACAATAAATTCGCCCGCATGCACGCGACTCATCGTGCTGTCTGCAATTTTCACGCTGCATCAGCGCGCGCGAGCGCGCTTCAAGATTCATTGCGTTCATGGGGGTCACCCGGTCAGAGAGAGAAAGAGAGAGACAGAAAGAGAGAGAGAGAGAGAGAGAGAGAGAGAGAGAGAGAGAAGCGTTTAGCCTGCTGGATCATCTGAATCATTAAGGGTGTAATTATTAAAGAAGCGAGTATACTGAAATGGTTTCTCAAATCAGTCGATCATGAATGTGCATGAATATTCTCATTATCCGAATAAAAAATAAGTTTACGATATCTGATCCTAGAATTTGATCGATTTTTCGATCGAACGTGAATCAGACGTGGTTCTATGAAGAAAAGATCGCACAATTGTATAATGAATTAATAAACAGAAGATTGTAATCTCAGAAGGGTTTCGTCTTTATGTTCGCCTCCGTAAAAAAACGTAATTAAATCATCAATTTTCTCTTGAACCGCATGCAACGCATTGTCATTGTCGGATAGACATTAAATGACATTAAATACGAGTTGAAAGCTAACTATGAGAAACTTCTGCATATGCATGTAAAATTTCGAAAAAACGGTAAATCTGTCCGTAACGTTTCTTCGCTTCCGTTTCTTACATTACAGCTTTATCGAGTGCGAGCGATCTTTTCGTTTCTCTTTTCCTCTGCAAATAATGGCACATGCGAACGGAAACGGGTTATGTAGATTACATGGGTCTAACTATATTGCACATATGTTCTTTTTTTATCACGGATTTATCCTCTGTGATACACATTGAAGATTGCGCTGAAGGAAAATTCGCTCAAAATTTCAGACTATCTTCTCACCGGAAATAATAAACGCATCCTTGTTCGCCGTTCGAATTATCTCCCCGGCGAATGCTGCCCAATATCAACATGCCGCGACCTTTGACCCTGCACCAGCGGTGTAGCGGTCATGAGGATGATCCGCCGATCTACTGTGCGCGCCAACTCTTGCGATTCTATTCGAACTGCTAAACGCTTACGCCAAGGCAAATACAAATGGCATGACCTGATGGATAACGTGATGTACGTGAACCGAATTGATTCGTGAGGGACTATTTATGTTTATACTTAACGACCGTTAAACTTCGAAATGAAATTTGCGCCGTTGAAGAGAATGTTTCGCTTTTTCTGAGAGTTTGTAGTCTGTGAACGACGATAAATTCAAGCAGCTCTGTATTAAGGTATTCGTATTATTCCTAAATTCTGCTCATAAAGGTAAACTCTAAATGATAAATAGAGGAACATAACGCGTAAGCATCACACGTAGAGATAATAACAATCGAACATAGCGAGTTTGAAATTTCTCGAAGATCTCTTCTAGGTCATCTAGATCGGAGAGGAATTATCCGCAGCAATAAATCATCTTCCTCTTCGAAAATTTCCTCTAACGACCAAGCGATCTGATCAGGATCGCGCACAGTATCAGTTCTCTCTCGTGATGCGAGATATTATACGCATGCTCTCAGTTGGAATAGCTCCCCAAAACGCGGATTCTTCAGGGTGCAGGGTTAATTAACAGCTCTGTGTCAATGAACTTATATAAGTGGGTCCACGAATAAATGCGTAAAGAATACATCATCTTCAGCATGCACGTCGTTTTATCGACGCGATGATCAATGATGTCCGGTCAGCAGGTAGGAGACAGTCGCGTGACTGGACGGAAAATGAATTTTCCATTTCGCGAAACTCAAATTCGTCGCACTAGTCCGCATATTACGACACACTCGGAGGCCCGGTCGAGGGCATTCGGAGGGCACTCTGAAAGGGATTGTACTGCAATTTTGCTGAACCATCATTGCACACGACGTCGATGGGTGTCCAGGTGCCGAACGTGCAGCCGATCTCGTCGATTTCAGTCAACAACTCGATGCTACTTACTGTGTCGCTCGCTCGACAACGAGGTAGACCAGACCCCGTCCGACTGAAGTCTAAGCCGCCACTGAACGCAATCTTTGCGGCACACGCGCTCGACATCTACAGAAATAGAGGTGGCGATCGGTGGTCGAACCTGCGCTTTGCGCGCCGTATTGGATCCGCTGCCTGCTTGCCAAGGCCGGCTGAATCTCCTGCTGCCATCTCCTGGTTAAAGACTCAGCTTGAGCTTCATGATCGTTGCCTCGAGATCATTACTATTGATTGATACTGATTAATTTTTCTGTTTCTTCCTTCCTATGCTTTTCTCGCGTCTTCTCTAAAGCGCTTCTGAAAGCATGCCTTCATTTCGAAAGAGAGAGAAAGAAAAGAGAGTTCCAATGAAAAGAGAGTACAGTGAGTTAATTAGAAGTTGATGTAAGGGACACGCGGGCAGTTCGGAAACAGATAAGCATCGGGATCGCGCATGAAACCTTAAACATTTAGGCATCAAGATTAAATGTTCTGAAATAAATGTCAGTAACGTGGAACTGACGGATAAAACTGATGAGAGAGCGATTTAATAAATGACCGGAATGCTAAATAATAGATGCTCCGAGACTGCATCGAGATGCTGCAAAAGGGATTACATCTCTCAATCCCCCATAATAACGAATATCCTGATTATTTTTCATTAAATGAATAATTACTCCGGCACATAAAAACAATAAAGATCTAAATACTGCATGTGTTAACAAATGATAAAACCCCAATAAATTTAACCCCAATCTTAAAATTATTATTATTAATCCCAATTATTAAACCCTTAAGGTCGATAAAGCAATAACTTTTTTTAAGTCATTTTCATACAGCGCCCTCATCCCTGATATAATTATAGTAAAAATTGAAATAAACAATAATATTAAATTTAACTTCCTAGAAACAATCGCCCCATTAAATTGAATAATCAAATAAACCCCAGCAGTTACTAATGTGGACGAATGAACTAATGAAGAAACAGGGGTAAGTGCAGCCGTAGCCATAGGTAATCAAGTAGAAAACGGTATTTGTGCCCTCTTTGTAATAGCAGCTAAAATAATTATTCAATAAATAATGTAAAAACTAGTCTCCCCATCCAATTAGATGCTTTATATTAATGCAAGACTCAGACACTGCAATCGTTTCTTAACGTTTTATTTGTTTGTATACACTTATAGGTCCTAATCAGGCGTGAGCTAGTCCATCCCCAACTTCGATTAACAATTCAATTCTCAATAATAAACGGACCACGATCGGTAAGCCGCATCGTGATTGTCACGTGTAGAATCGAGGCGCCCGATAGGATTGTGGCGGAAGAATCTTGTGCGCTTGAATTCGAGATCGGTAATTGATCGCATTGTAAAAAGTCACGTTTCTGATGACTCTTAATCAAAACGTATCCAAGCGTGCATAAGTTTTCTATTTTCTCCGACCGGCAAGGCTCTCACTGTTATCACAGTAATTTTCGTGAGTCTACATTTGAATGCAGATGATCGATCGTTCGTGATCGATCCGCCATGTCTTATGCAGATACCTCGAGTCTACGCACATACAATGTTAGTAATATATGTACATAGAATTGTTTGGCCTACCTAAGCTAGCTAACATGAGCAGACCGTGTAACGTGTCCGATCCAACGTTTGGTGATCACCGATCACGACAAGTATACGTTTGATCTCGTAATCGCTTAATCAGTCGGATCAAATTCGGATCCAATCCCGGATCATCCCGGCGTGTCATCCCGGATTCAGCGCTGGATCAAGCGCGCACCCTGATGAAGTTCTACTCTCTAAATTGCAAATGCGTTCAATAATCTTCTTCCTTTCGCGATTTGATTTGTCGCTTACGTTAGTAATAAGTAATTACGAGCTTTCACAATTTGCTTGACGATAAGATCTTAATCGAACATCTCGCTATCGCTCAATTCAATATCCCGCCAGTATCTCTGGTCTCTTTTACCTCGTGACCTGTGGCCTTGTGATTTTAATCGTTAACATTTCGCATGATTTGCGAATTTGCGATTGCGCTACACGGTCTTGTTTAAAATATACGTGTGTGTGTGTGTGTGTGTGTGCGCGCGTGCGTGTGTATATGTGTATATATATACAATAATCTATTACAGTTTCGTCATATTTATAATTTGTATGTATATATATATATATATATATATATATATATATATTTTTTTTTTCGTATTCATTTTTACATATATGTACGTGGAAGTCAAAAATTAATAAAGTTAAAAAAATATAATCTTCAAAATAGAAACTATAACCGTCTTTCTCTTCAGCTACAGCGCTATTGTGTCACTTATGAGTGTTTCTTTCGAAAACGCATCGAACATTATCGTTAGTGAGTTCTCTTTTCTCTCCTCCTCCCTTTTTTTTGTTCTTTTTTCTTTTTTTTTTTTACATTTATGCTCTATCTCGTACTGCTGTTTTCGTGGTTGCGCGAAGAGATCCTCGGGATGTCCGTCTCTTGAAAAATCATGCGACCGACTTCCGGAGGATATTTTTTCTTTTTCGTTTTTCCTCTGTCCTCGCTCGAATCCCGCGGGATTCCCACGAAACGGCGAGAGTCTCGAAAAATTATTTATTTGAACGTTAGGTCTCTCATAAGTTCCCTAATGACTTTCCCAGAAACCGAGCTATCACATTCAAGTAAATACAACATGACGGAAAATTGATGTACAAGAGAGAAAAGACGTTCTCGCTTTCATTCTGCGGTGTGCTTATGTCATGGGTTTCCTTTTTCTCCTTTCGGTTGTCTATCAAGATTGTGAATAATTTTGCACATCGCATGAGCGTCGAACGAATTCCGCAGTTGCATTCGAGTAGATACCACAAGAGTTTAAGTTGAATACATGAAAAGTCACAAAAAATGATTAGTTAGTATACGATGTAAATTTTATATTCCTTAATTTTATATTCCTTAAATATATTTCGCATCGATAGCTATCAAATTCCCTGCCCCCTTATCCTCTAACAACGCGATGATCATGAAATTACTCACGGCTTTGCTGCAGAATTGCTCAACATATCGAATTAAACGTGATTTCGTAATATTCGGTGCTACAATAACGATTCGCGGATGCTTAAAATTTAATCGTTATTTACAAAATATTTTACAATCAACATATTTATATGAGACTGCCTTTAAACAGCCTCAGATTATTCAACCAAACAAAAAGTTTATCCGCGTCAAGAGCAGACTTTCCATTTCAACGTATCTCGAAATTGTAAAAGTGATATTACACACATTATAAAATAATAATCAACAAAAATAATAATCAACTTTATAAATCAGTCAACGAAAGGCAATTGTTATAAGATAATTGTTATTATAATTGTAATCACATCTGAAACGGCGAGATAAATTTTGAAAGAAATATAGAAATAAGCAAACCGCTAGAATCTAAGACTGATAAACGCAAGATTTGTAATCTAATTAATTAACATAGAATAATTATAACTGAATTATAGATTTCAATTAAGAATACAGATATCAATACGACGTACAAAAGTACAAGCAACACAACAAAATTCACTCAATGCCGAGACATTATTATAAAAACTTCGAGGTATGTTTACGAGCAGAAACGATCAGAGATCAAAGATCGCTCAAATCGCTTCTTAATTAAGCGAAAATTTTATCAAAAACTCGCGCCTCGAATCGAATAAAGTCGCACACATTGCAATGAAGCAATTTCCCTCGTCGACATTGTAGCATTGTACAATGAAATTTTTCTTCTCGTTATTCTCGTGATAACGAGTAAATTGCCATTATAAAATGCCTATGCAACCTAAGTGAGCGTGACAATCGTGATAGTACGTCGTATTATTGTACTTGCGTTTTTTTCAGTGAACGTTCTTAGAATAAATTCGCGGCTGTGAGTGCACTACCGCTCGCATCGTTTTATGCGATATGACACTGTGACACTTTGATTTCAACGACGACATTGCGAATTACATACGCAACACACGCGAGATCGGATGAATTTTGTGAGATTGTTTCACCACGCAGCCACGTGATTCTTTGAGTCTCGAGAACGTCGAACGTGAGATTTTGCATTGCTTACGCGGAGCTTTCAACGCTTTTTGATCGCCCATTAACTTAGATCTCTTAGAATTTATACAGACGACAGGAATTTCTGATCGCAAGTGTCAGGAAGTAATCATTCTTGCCTCCGCGTTGCATCATTCTCGCGCAATGTAATACTTTCGTGACTCAATATCCAACTATTGATCAATCATGTCGACGTGACGGCCGCTTCTTCTCACTTAGTCGTGAAGCGACTACCTTCTAGATAAGCTTAGTCGATAAATTCAGATGATTTCGGAAATCTGAAGCATAACGTGATCCATTTTTGCGATCGTCTTCGAGCACGTCGCGCGATTTACTGCGAGTGTCGCGTTTTCGTAAAGTAGAGATAGCAAAGTATGAAATGCCATTGAGCCGAAATGACATTGAGCAGAAACGATCTGCCAGTGGTTCTTACGAAACAGCAAACAACTTGCAAAGTTAGATCAACTAGTTGTCGCCGTTATGTAATAAACGTATACCGGATCTTGGAGCGAGTTATATTGCTTGCACAAGCGTCTTTATCGTGCAACTACCGTCATAACTTCAGTTCGCGCGTCTTGCCGTGAAAGGAAACGAAACCGCGAGCACTTGATCTCGCAAGTTTTGATTCTTCCTTGAAGCTCGCCCGATTAAATCTCACTTTGCACCTTAAATCCATCGCTCGATGAATTTAGGGCGGCTTCGTGGAAAGAAGGAAACAGAAATTATCAGTGTGGTAACAAATAACAATAAATAATTTATTGTTATTCAGCCGTGATTAAAATATCAAGAATCGAGGGATTCAAGATTGACAAGCTTCAAGCGTCCGATCTGGTCCATCCGATATCTCGGGATTTCTGGATACTTTCCAGAATTAAACATAATTTGGCAAAAGCATCTTAAATTATCTTCACATCTGGTAAACAAAACTTGAGCGTCCGTAAACTATGAAACAAAGCAGAATCGAGCACTTTCAAAATGATTTGCTTCAAGTGCTCGATATGTTCGCTGTATCGTATACGCTATATCCTCACGATTCCGCAACGGCGATGTGTCTTCTTCCTTTCTTTGCGTACTGATATTAATACATAACATGAACGTTAACGTTTAATAATGCGCATGCGATGCGCATCAATCTCAATTCTGATAAAGGTGAACTGACTCACGCGGCACGTGTTAATCAGTCACATAAAATGATCCTGTTTCCCCGCGCTTTCGCGCGGATAATCCCGTATGGCATTTTTAGCGAGACAAAGTTCCATTAACGGAGTCGCCTGTAATTAAATCTCACTGTCGGATCGTAATTCGGATTGTAATTCGATGGACGAGCCACGCGTACATATGCATTCCCAATCGCGATGTCGTCAGACGATGCACGCTGCATTTTCACGCATGACGGATACCAATATCGAGCGAGCGGCACGCAGATATCCACTAAGCGTTTTTGAAATATCGCTTTTTAATTAAACCGGATTGAAAAGCTGACCTTTCATTGCAGCGGCATCGTGGCAGTACGGCTATTTTCGTGTGTGCGGACAGGATCTCGACGGAAAGTCAGAAAGTACGAGAGCGCTTGCGAGAGCATCTTGCGCCTGCGAATACGTCTTTCGACCTTTCTAGCGACTTTGCTAGAAAAGTCGACGACGCGTACACGCAATACCTTACTAATCGTGCACATACATCGTGCACGTCGTAGAAAGTTTCAGCAAATATAGGCCAAATTAAGAAGATCCTTTTCGGCTAGGACTACTGCGACTTATAAGATAACCTTAATCCTGAAATGTGCGTAGAAGCTCCGAGAGTTCATGATGGATTTACATTTTTCGCTATCGCGAACGTGTACGCCTTTGGTCAAAGTTTCCTTTCCCATGCAAATCAAATCGTCTGCTCTGATTTGCTTTCTCGACATTGTTCGTTTCATTATTGCCAACAATAATGCTTCGCTAATGCAATTCTTTTGTTACGTTCTTAGGTATTCCAGAATCAATTCGCGCGGCTTAATTCGGAGAATCATGAATCGGAGAATAATTCTAATGTTCTTTAAAACGCAAAGATCTTGCCAGATCGCACGGTTGCATAGTTTCCATGCGAAAGCTGAAACGGATCTCTGAAACGAGTGGAAGAACCTTCCTCGTTCTTCTCCTTCTTTCTCTCGACTTAAAGGACTTGGTCTCCCTGACTCTCCAATGAGGTACGATATTTTCCTCGATGCGCCCTCGACGCGGCAGATTTTCAAAAGCCGCCATGTCTCGTCGCAACTTTATATACAATACAAATGAGACAAGTCTCGCCTAACTTTTCGATAAACTCGACTGCCGCATGTTGTTTTGTCTCGCCGTAGTTATATCGCTAATATCGAGCCGGCACACCGCTGTCGCAGTAAACTTAACTGGTCCATCGCTAATCCATCAAGAAACGCGTATAGATCGGATCTCTCGAAATAAGAAAACGCAACGCTAAAGACGTTTGTGATTGCATAACGTGTTCGCTTCCCGGATTCCTCGTCCATGGAAGCGTCCTGACGCGAGGGTAAACCCGGCGGACGAATTTCTGGCAGACTGTCAACTCAGCTTCATCGAATGCCGGAAGTGCGTCCACTTCCGCGCTTTTTCCCCCGGCCGTGTCGCAAAGAGAATTCCTCCCCCGCGATCCGCAACCTCCTGCACCCTGTTCGGTTGCCTTCTTCGACGTGGAAGACCCTAAACCTAACTGTCATGGGATGTGTACTGTAAAAATAGGCAAGTCTTACGCGCACGCTGTGCTCGTCAGCGCAATCTATTCCTTCTCCTCGGCCTCCTGACCCTCCGCGCCCAGCAGGGTCGACTTGTCCTCCTCGTGCTCCTCGACTTCCGGTTCCTCGACGTTCGGCCGCTGACGTCTCGACGCCTTGCGCTGCACGTAAAACATGAGGACGATGCTGACGCTCGCCAAAGCGGCCAGTCCCGCGAGAACGATGTAAATTGTTTCCGGCATTTGGGTCGAGCCCTGCGGTGTATCCGATAAAACGACATTAGTTGTGCATGCAACGGCCTTATCGTGCAACGACGCTGCCTGCATGTCGCGGAGAAACTGATTTCATTCGCAACAAGTCATTGAATAATGCACCACTTGGTTTTACTTTTTCTCTTTCGTTTTCGCGTTGCTTGGTTTTACTTTTTCTCTTTCGTTTTCACGTTGCTATCGCGCGGAGTTATCGTTGGGTGACATATTTTCATCCGAACGATCGGAACGAAACGCGCCGAGCAGTCCGATTTTCACATTTCCGTATCGAGGCTTTTCCGTAAAAAGCCATATTCCGCCTTTTACTTTCGGCGACGGTCAGCGCGCGATTGATCCCGACGGATGATCGATCTGTCTGATATCTTACATGAATATCTCACTTATTCTCACATTTGTAATTTATATTTTCCTCTCGGAAGTATATCATCGAGACATGACGCTTTCATGAAACTTTACGGATTTGTGTTTCCTCATTTATATAAAATTTCTTCTGCCTATTAAGCAGAAGAAAAGAAGACATAAATTTACCCGATGTACAATAATAACTCGACCTTTCGGCAGGAAGGTCGAGTTCTTTTCCTGCAAGTCGTTAGAACGAGATGTGTCATATCTTTGCTTCGCCGGGACGATTACTACTTCTGCGCGTTTACTAAAAATACCTGAAGATATGCTCATTGCGACGATTCGAATCGATCGCCGTGCCACGGCTTATCGAAGACAACGCATCCATCGAAATACAAAAAGAAAAGCAAACAAAAACATTTTTTTTCGCGGAATCGAGCGCGCGGCGGCTGCTTTAATTCGCTATTGGGTCAAACGTCGGTCCGCGGCTTCGCGTGTGCGATAATACATCAGGACTGCCATCAGGGCCTATCGGCGCAATAACCTGCTTGAAATTCTGATTTGTGCATAGCGTAATGCACGGAATCCACGATAGTATTCCGTTTAATACCTCCGGACCTGCTCGGACATGGCGCAGTATTCGCGTTTGCCGTTCGCGGAATCCGACTTAATATTTCGATTGGGACGCGCGCTAATCTGCATTGCCCGAGCATTAAGTAAATTCAATGCCGCGATATCGCAGTATCACGATATCATTGCACGACATCGCGATAAATGAGAGAGCTTGCCAGCCGGTCTGAAGTGCGGCCCTGAAATATGGTCCAGGCTGCGTAAGTGCCGTCCGTCAGCGTCGAGATGGATCTTACGCGCTGGATCAATCTCGATCAGTGGAGCAGGATCTCGCGTGATGCGAGCGATAGACCGCGGGACGGCAGAGAGGAATTTCCGTTTATTGTCGTTAATCGCGATGATTTTCATTAGCGACAAGCCGCGCGATGCCGCGCGATAACGCGATCCGCGCTGTTTCTTATTTGCCGAAGGGATGAATATTCATTCACGGCAAGTGCGTTGTTGCTAGTCGCTGTTGCTTCAGTTGCCGCTTAATATGCAGAATACGGAACGGCAGCCGCCGTCGTATCCAATAAACTTACACGCGTATATACCTGTATATACGCGTGTACGTGCAACGTCGCGTAATACCGGCGAGTGGATCGGTATATAGATAAATTAGCAGGTACTCGAGATCTTATTAATCCATCGCAAGCACCCCGCCGCCCGGTATTTTCAATTCTATGAAATGAATTAAACACTACGTCCGTAAAAGGCGCCGTTCCAAGGACGCCGCGCCGTAAAGTAGAGCATTACTGCGTTGTGCACAATTTATGAAAATTGGATAGGGAGAGAGAGAGAGAGAGAGAGAGAGAGAGAGAGAGAGAGAGAGAGAGAGAAAGAGGGGGGCGTTCAGCGAGTGGCTCGATAAGACCGTTTAAATATATAACAACGCTAAAGAGCGGCGGAATAAACGCGATGAAGTGGCCGTAGAACGCCGGAAATATCTGGTGAGAGCAAAATTCGGCGAAAGTGTCCAGCGGATTATCTCCCTTCCCTGAAATTTCAGCTGGGAAGTTTGATCCCCTCTGACTCGAAGAATCTTTACAAATGACTCTGCATGATCTCTCAAAAAAAGAGAAAGAGAGAGAGAGAGAGAGAGAGAGAGAGAGACAGAGAGAGAGAGACAGAGAAAAAAAAAAGGAAAAGAGATGTAAAGTAGCTTTTTTAAAGTAGCTTTCGATACAGCTTGCGATAATGAGCTCCGAATAAAAATGCTAACGCCAACGTTGTTGCGAGAGTCTCCTGGCCACGAGAATCCTGGCGCGATTTAAGATTGCTTCCTTCTAATGACGTACGTGCGGTCTTCACGAAATCTCCGGAGATGCAGCGCAAGCATTCTGGAGGAACGAGTTATCGGCTCAAGAGAGAGAACGCGACTTTTATATCGATTGGCCGGTCGAGGTCGATGTTTTAAGAAAGCAGCTTTTCTCTTCGCTGCTTTGACTCATTTGCGCAGAAAATGAGTCCACCATGAAAGAGAAACCCAGAAAGAGAACAATAAGAGAGATGATAAGAAAGTATAAAAAAAAAATATATATATATATATATATATATATATATATATACATATAGATAGAGCGCACGATATCATGTGACACATTTTGCAGAAATAGTTATACTAATAACGTCACGTCCCGCAATTCTACAGCGACGGAATAAAAGTACATCCGCCATCCTCGGTGCGGGATGTGCGGGAGAAATAAAGGCGATTCCTCGTCTGCTTTTAGATTCACGAACGTACTCCGTGTCTATCGATTCAACAGAGTGCTTCAGTTTAGACGTCTTTGGTGCAGCGCGATCAATATTTATGCGAGGACGCAAAATTTCAAGTCGGTTCCACACGATAAAGCACCGCCACTAAATACGAGAAGGTTGAAGGGTATGAAAAGAACGCGGAAACGACGATATATTCCCGCGGCGATCAGGCAGGGGGAGCGAGATTACCCTATAAAATCCCATAAAGCGTAATAACGCCGAAATTGTTCGTAGAGGCCGTTAAATCCGCAGCCGTTCCGCAAACGGAGAGGAAGATCCTTCATAGAGAATGGCGCTCGATATGTTTGTGCAAAGAGCAACAATTCCTTGACGCGCATCCGCTTCGAATAAATTAAGGCAGATAACAATTAAGGCGAAGGAGAGGCAACGAAAGATGGCCAAAAGCCCCGAGCAATGTTGAAGAGAATCTTCCTCTAGAGTAGAATGTCAATGATCCACTGAAGAAGGATGATCGTCGCGACGACAATAGCGATAAGCGACAACGCTCGAAGGGAACGAACTCACGGAAGGGAAGAGACACTTCGGAATTCCACAGGCAGGAGTAGCAGGATTCAAGATGCGCGGAGAGGGGAACCTATGAGTCAGCGTTATTCGCATGATCCCCGTGATCGATGCACTTTGGATCGAGATGCAGGACACTCGAACTTTCCTCAATTCCACAAGGAACGCTTGCGAACGCTTGATCGAGCGAAGTGGCAACGCTTACCTTCCACTGAAAGTCTGCCGAGGGATCGCTGAAAAACCACTTCTGCGGCCAGGGTTTTATCGTGCCCTCCGGTGTTTTGAATATCAAGCCCTCCAGGCTTAGGCGCGGCGCGAGGACACTAGTGGTAATGTTGCCCTTCTTGTACGAGGCTATCCCCGCCTTCATGTACATTTGCGGTATGGTCTCGTTCTCGCGCAGCTTCAGGGTCACCCTCGGCATCTTTGGCTTCTTCGGCGTGCTCACCGTCTTCGTGTCCTCCGTCGTGCTGCTCGAGGACATTCTCGGCGTCGTCGATGACGTGGAGCTCGCTGACTGCGACCGAGCGGAAATCGTTGTCGTTGTTTGGCGGCCGCTCGTCGATATTTCCATGCTCAATGTCGCTTGCGTAGTGATTTCCGGCGTATCTAAATTTGTCGGACAAAGAGAACGTGCGTCACGTGCGGTTTAGGTGTAAGGTGCTACTTTGCGTGCATCAATTTTTGTACGTGCATTAAACTTCGTAAAAGAGAAAAAGGTAGAGAGAAAGAGGATGTAAGAAAGACGGGAACAGATTGCTTTCTCTCGATAAGCGGATATCGAGTATGACAATAATCGATTCTCGACTAAAAAATATAAAGCCAGGAATACGGACACCGGAAATATGAGAAAAGCATCGTATACTCTTTCGATGAGAAATATCTCGCTCGTAATTACGCTGTTCGCGTCTATCCTCGCAGATTCAGACAAAACGATACCTGCTAACGTCGAATCGTCAATCATCGCCTCTTCTTTATCTCGTTCCTCTTCATGGAGAATTTTGCTGATAGAGGTCGTGCCGTCCTCGAGGTCCTTCCTCTTCGCCGGCTCGGTCGTCGACACTGTAACAGCCGGGATCTTGCTTCTGTTCTTGCTCACACCGACCTCCTTCGTCTGACCTCTCGACGTGTTTCTGAACGTCTCGACTCGGCTCATCGCCAGCATCGTGCTGGCGAAGAGATTGTGATCATTTTGATTCATCAGGAATAGCGTGGCCACGCATGACAAGATGATCAGCACCATCACCGTGCCCATCGTGTACTTGATGATTCTCGGCCGCGGCTTACCGGAAGTCTGCGGGAACCCGCCGGACGAGAACTGATCCGTCTGCGGCAGTATTGTGTACTGCAAGCTGGCATCGCCCTTCCGTACCGTTTTGTACATAATTATTCAACCTGCCGGGAAGGATTTTATTAAAAATACATATGCAAGCGCAACCGACCGGAAATACACGTTTCCACTCATCCTCTTGACGGTTGATTTATTCTTTATTTTCGGGAGCGCGCGACTATTCAGCGGTGATTTTTGCGCTGCAGGCGACTGGTTTTATTATGATCGAGAACAACGGGATGAATAAATCGGCTATGTATGACGTATAAATTGCATTTATATTTCGTGCCTCAAACGAATATCAAGTCGTACGTTTTGTCGTTTTATCGCCAAATCAAGATACCATTCCATCACGATATTGGATTCAGCTCATTCAGCGAGAACGCAACGTGAGATGAAAAGTAAGTCGTTGCATTAAAAGACATTTATCTGGGATTTATTTTACACGAAACTGCAACGGCACTGATTCGTCGATAATCTCTTAATTAGCTTCACGCGAAATTCATTGATCTATCTTTACGTAGTTTGTACGCATCGTAAAGTTGTTACATGCCTTCGTATTTTTCTGCTATGTCAAACGGTGAAACCAAACGAATCGATATATCGCGTAGATTACATTTCTCCATTCTTCATAAGAACGCTTCTCGAGCATGTTTATTCTCGAAGGATCGAGATTACTTTGAGATCGACATTCTCCTGGCATTTATTATCTCGTAAACGATCAGTCATAAAGTATACAACTATGACGCAAGGGAAGCAGAGATTTCCTCAGAACAGACACGATACGATACGTTCCACGTCAAATCGCGACGCAATCGCGAAGATCGCGTTTCCATTCCGTGCATAATTATTCGACTTGTCAGAAAGCATCTCGTTGCGTCTCGAAGCGAACGAAAGACGATGACGTGATCGACACGTGTCGCCGAGATTGTTTCAACGACCTAATTACGTTCTCGTTTCTTTCACGATACGATCGTTTACCAAGCAGATTTGTTCGATCAAATTGAATTCGGTTGATTTTCTCGAAACAATAAAAACGATCGATGAATATATATTAAGAGGTTTAATCAAATCTAGCTACGTCAAAATGTCTTTCTACATGAAGATTCTCTCGCATAACAAACCGGTTATGCGTTTTGCATTTTGCATTTCACATTTGCATTCTGTGAAAGAGAGGGATACTGCAGAGAGGTATGAATTATACAGAATTGATTAAAAAATGTTTTTCAACTGCGCATTGCGTATTGCGATAAATCTTCTTATAACAACTTTATCCTGATTTAATATTTTAATACAATTTTATTCTATGTTGTATCGCGGATTATTCTTTGCGAGAATAATTCTTTCTTCATTTTTAGTATACCTTAATTATCAAAAGTTTAAATGGGGATTTAAATATGAGCAATAAATTCAGCGGATCACATAAACTTTAATTATGAAATAACGTTTAATTAAGGCATGAAACATGAGGCAAAGAGAAAGCAATTGAATTGCTCTGCGCAAAAAGCACTTGATATTTAAATGCCGTTTTGTTCCAAGCATGTTAACAAGCATGTTCGTAAATGTAGAAGGCAAAATATCTGCGATTAATATTCTCAACTGCTCGACCGCTTCGACTAATCGAAAATAAATCTCTATCGAACACAAATATTTTACATCATCCAGTTAAGCAAGATTTTCCTTTTTATAGACATTTACAAGACAAATCTGCTACTTTTTTAACGTTCAGAAAAAGAAAAGAAGATTACGTAAACATCCCGACATTCACACACGCGCGCGCGCGCGCACTCACACACACACACACACACACACAAAATAAAATTAAATATTATCGATATTACGATAATTAGATATTACGATACAGTTCACACACGCTTAAATTCTATCTATTTGATACAATGATAAGAATAATACTCGCAATCATGTAGCGTTATCAACGCTATCGACCTTTTTACGTTGAAGCATATATCTGGCAAAGCGCGACACGCCGGAAATTAGAGCCAAGACGGCCAATTACGTCCCGCTTAACGCCGGTAGTTCGTTTAAAAAATTACGGAAGAAGCTTGCCAAGCGCCGGCAAGAGAAAGAGACGACATTTTCCACTGAATAACAGGATGACCTCAGCACGTCGATGCACGTCGAACCTCCGATAGCGGATGATTTCGATTGGCCTCGATTGATGTCGACGGAGACGTCACGGGGATAACGGAGAAGTCATTCTCGATGCAACTGTCTACGTGCCGATCGAAAAACTCGAGTTAAACGAGGAGAGAATGGCATTTTCGCGTAGAGAATGGCAACGGGGGATGAAAGCGAGTTGCGCGGAGGTCACCGTGCGGTCACGAATGCGTATGTACTCACGATATGTGAAACGGCGGCCGTGTCGATTTCCCGTGCGTTTCCCTGCCGGCTTGCTGTGTCGGCGCGTACACGACAATCCGGGACAGGCAGGGAACCTCGCCTGTGAGGGAAACTCAGCTGGAAAATGCGCAGATGCGGCTCGACGACGACGACGACGACGACGACGACGACGACAGCGACGACGGGGTGCGCGCGTCGGCGCGTACACCGCTCCCGGCTGCCGGAAGTCGTTGCCTCGTCGACGAATATCGTCCACGATGGACGGACGGACGGACGTTTGCGCGCCGGTTCGAAGCACCGAGGGTTCAAGGACGGATCGGAAGCTGCCGACCGTGAACTTCTTTCGTCGCTCATGCTGTCGAGTGTTAGGCACATTTTCGCCTGGCACCGCCCGGCGCACCGTCGAATCGCGGATTCGATTCGATTGTCATTGAGCGGCAAATCGATCGATACGGGAAATGGTCGCGTTGCGGTCTGCCTGCGTTACGAGAGTTACATCGGGATAATTCGAAAGGTTTCTTGGCTCGCAAGAAACCTTTAACACTTTTAGCTCGTATATTTCTCGACGAGACATGGTCCTGCCTCGCGCAAGTGTACGCGCGAGCGATATACGAGAGGGAAGCTACCCTTAGTGTAGACATGCAATATATGCGGATAGCTACTCAGTCGAGAGCATCTTCGGCTGTAAGATCTCGGATGCCGAACGAATCAAGTTTGATGAAACATTTTGCTTCTACTTTACTGTAAGTAAGCTCCGTAAAGTAAGATGACTACAATTTTTCCATCAATGTCATCGTCATTTGAATATAGACGCCTTTATTGAAGGCGATAGTTGCTGATTGCTCGTCGTTCGTCTTCGCTCGCTCGTGGAATTGTAGTATAGAAGAAAGGGATTATCGGTGGCGGTATCAAAAGCTTGTAAACGGCGAAGCTTGTGGAGTCGGTGGAGTCTCTCTATCGAGAGACATTATATCCTTGCGAAGAAGAATAGTTTCTTTATTTATTGTTCCTTCAATCCGAGGCGTCGAAGACCCATCATAACAATAACTTAACAATTCCATCCTGATAGAAATATCCTACGGAATAGCGATAATGAAGTGGTCTGTAAATCGTACCGCGATGAGAGACGTCTAGACGTCTCTCACATCTGCGTTTCGAGAAGAAAAGGATCTTGTGTTTCGTAGAATTTAGTTTCTTTACAATCACAATCACGCGAGTGATAATCCCTTGATCTTTACGTATTGTATTTCTATTATCCGCTCGCGTTATTCGCGACGAGAACGAGCGCGGAGAGCTTATCTTACTTATCTTTGTAGATTCGTCTACAGCGTAGAGAGCGGATGTACGATGTTACTTCATGCGAGACGGTGCATTGCCGAAGCGAATCGGAGAGTTCTTCGGTTTCGGCTAATCCAATTTGCTCGCGTATTAGATTTTCCATCGAGCCGAGACTCAAATCACCGCAGGTGATATTTCGCTTCTACGAATGATGATAAGCCATCGAGTCGCAGCGCGATTGTAAGAAAAACGCGTAACCGTTTTACGTATTGCCTTTTGACATCGGCGAAATATTGATTTTGATGGGCAACTGTGAATCGAACTATTATTCGCGATTCTGCCTCGACAAATCTAGCAGACGTTGAATCGATTCGCATTGATAAGATTGATCTCGCGACTCGATTCTGCAATGTTGCCCTCTGCTTTGCGTTTCCACGTAATTTCTGATTAATCAGATCAAGTCTAACGGGAAGAGGAAGGAAGAGAAGGTTTATCGCAATTTTCAACAATTTAGAATGGCCGATGCAAGGTGGTCTCAAATTATTCTCGAACAACTCCACGATTTCTTCTCAGGTATGCGAATGAAAAATCGATTTTTCTCTTGCAGAGTTGTATTTTATTTGTGCTTAGGAAAAATTTAGGAAAAATATACACGTTCCCCATTCGGACTATCATTAATATCACCGAGAGTTAAACTATCGGTTTATACTTTGAATTTATACTTGGGTTTATATTTAGATTTTTACATAATCTTTGTGATTTTTATCTGTACAATGGAAGACAACATTTATGTATATAGCATCTGAAAATATATGACTTTTTATATATCGTAAAATTGTACGTTACTTCAGGCTTCATTGCATGGTAGGCATCGCCGTCGACGAGGCGATGCTGCTAGCGTCGCCAGATCTCCACAGTTGAGTTATCGTCTTCGTTTGCGTGTGAAAGTTTACTCCCTGCATTGATAAAGGCATTGAATGTAGAAAGCATAAAAAAATTTATCGGCGAAATAATTGACGCTTAAGAGCGATAGTAATTGCCCTGACATGACACTGCGTCAATGCGATACAGACGGACCTATCGGACTGAAGTCGCAAGATATGATGCACTCACGTATTTTCCATAAAAGTGGTTATCGCCGAGGAAGGAACCCTTATTGCCAGTGAAGCTGAACATCGGCAGAGGGACGGGTATGGGAACATTAACGCCGACTTGGCCAGCTTCGATCCTGTTCACGAATGCCCTAGCCGTCGCGCCATTTGTCGTGAAAATTGCCGTGCCATTGCCATAAAGATTTTTATTGATGATATCGATGGCCTCGTCAGTCGTGTCGACGAACATGCACGACAGAACGGGTCCGAATATCTCTTCGGTGTAGCACTTCATCGTAGACTGCAATGCAAAACGATCGATACAAAATGCAAATTAAATCTGCGCCGAGTAACTGTACGTCAGAATACAGCATGATTCTCTAGATCTTCTCTAGATCGTCTCGTGCGAGCGAGCTTTCCGTTAGAGGACGAACAAAACTCTTAACGCGAGGGAATTAATTAATTAATCGTTTGATCTGTCGACTTCTATCGTGGATGTTTTCTCAGAAGCGCGTCGGAACATTTCAGCAGTTTCTTTATCCAATACATTGCACAAACTGTTGTTACGTAAACTTTTAAAGATTACAGTACAGAGTGGTATTCGGATCCCTCAATTTGCCCTGCACTCTCAGTCTTACAGAATTAATTAAGCATAGACGGTATCGCCTTTTACCTTGACATCGGTCAAGATCGTGGGTCCGACGAAATTTCCATTTTCATAACCGGATACAACGATGCCCCTTCCGTCGAGAGCCAATTTGGCACCTTCCTTAATACCGGATTCGACCAGCTCGCAGATCCTCTGCTTAGCTTGCGGTGATATAACAGGCCCGAGATCAGTACCGGGTACGTGACCGGCATTCACCTTCAAGCCCTTCGCCGCTTCCACTAGGTCAGATATCCATTCTTTGGACTGACCGACGAAGATGGCCACCGAGAGTGCCATGCATCGTTGCCCGGCAGCACCGAACGCTGCACCGGCGATCTGCGACAGCGTTTTGTTCTTGTTCGCGTCCGGCAGAACGATGCAGTGATTCTTAGCACCCATGTTGCACTGCACCCTCTTGCCGTGCGCGCTGCTCTGCTTGTAGATGTACTTGCCCTGCAAATTTGAGAAATTCTTGCCGATAGGATCACTTTGACTTTCCGTGGAAAATATGCGTCACGTTATCTCGTTCAATTTTGCTTTAACTGGATATCGATCTGCGTTAAGGCACGAAACGTAATTTGCCGTATTACTTTCCATCTTCTTTTTCCTTACCGCTTGGTCAGAACCGACGAAGGAAACGGCCTTGATATCGGGATGTTCGCAGATAAAGTTCACGGCTTCATGTTGGCCATGTATAACGTTTAAGAGGCCAGCTGGTGCACCGGCTCTCGTGAAGAGATCCGCAAGGATCATGGACGCACCTGGTACTCGTTCCGATGGTTTTAGAATTGCAGCATTTCCGCATGCAACCGATATCGGGAACGACCAAAGGGGTATCATGGCGGGGAAGTTGAAGGGACAAATGGATGCGGTAACACCGAGAGGAACTTTGTACGAGATGATGTCCATATCCGTGGCGATATTGGCCGTGGATTCGCCCATTTGGAGCATCGGGATCGACGCGCAAGCATCAACGACCTCTGCCGCCGCATAATTGATATTGAACAATATTCAGTATTATTTATCGCACAGCAATCATTAAATATTAATCATGGAACTA
This sequence comes from Eciton burchellii, assembly GCA_020341155.1. Lineage (NCBI taxonomy): Eukaryota > Metazoa > Arthropoda > Insecta > Hymenoptera > Formicidae > Eciton > Eciton burchellii. The sequence goes on along the minus strand of JAHMML010000043.1, from coordinate 1,408,572 downwards.
TATGCATTTATTATCATAACATTAAATATAATGAAATTACGAATACCGACAAATGATGTCGTAAAGCCACAGAATGGCAGAATTTAGATGATATTTTTAGCTTTTATTTATTATCAAAAATAGTTATGCAATTTATTAATCGCTTTATCCTCTAAATTGAAATACCCTATAATTCTTATGGATATATATATATATATATATATATATATATATATATATATATATATCCATAAGAATTATATATATATATACAAGCTTAATTTATGAATTCTGCGTGTGTGTGAAATTTACTTTTACACAACTATAAATTATATAAAAAAGCTTGTATAGAAATCATATATAATATAAATAATAAACAATTCCGCATATGCAATGAGATACTTACGAAGACCTCGAAGAACATCTCCTTCCGCGTCGGCCATAGTCTTTCCATTTTCCTCCACGAGATTTTTCGCAATTTCCTTCTGTAAATAAATAAATAACACTTAATTAAATTCTTTTAAATTCTCTTTGTAAAATATTCATCGAATACGGTTGGCAATGTTGGCAATGAAAATTCTTTGGCTAAACATTTTTCGCCTGCTTTTATTTTAATTGCCATGCTATATATCTTTCCGTTTTGTACGATTTATGGATCATAATGAATCATAATTACGCGAGTGCACGCGAATTTCATAATTAATCCAAATTTGCGTGATTCTCCATTTTCCCGTATCCTGTTAATCGCGATACAATAATATCTCATTTAGGGCGTATACGTTAATAAACTGACCGAGTGTTCGCGGATGAGAGCTTGATATTTCAGAATTAAATTTTGCCTCGTAAGCACGCTGGTATGCCGCCATTTCTCGTACGCGTTCCGTGAACTCTGCACGGCACTCTCCATCTCGTCCCGCGTGCATTTTGGTGTGCGGCATAGCAGCTGATTCGTTGCCGGATCGTGCACATCGCTGAATTCCGTGGCCTTGGATTCTGCAAGAAGGATTTCAAGACTGATTCATATACAGTTTGTCGAAGAAACTAGCGAATCCAAACCATCAAAACTCCGTCGATGTTACCTTTTTATAAAATATCGTACAGTACAAAAACAGGATAAAAAAGGATGAAGGAAACGAATAATGTAACGATTAATGTTAAATTTTGTCTACCCCAGCGATAACGTAAGTTACTTATAGTTTACGAGTATAAAATCTTAATAAATATTAATATAGCGACTGAGAAAATAAAAATAATGATAATTCGAAAGATAAAGCTTGTATCTAAGGTATGATTTTTTTTTCTTTTGTTTTTCTTCTCTTTTCTCTCTCTCTCTCTCTCTCTCTCTCTCTCTCTCTCTCTCTCTCTCTCTCTCTCTTTCTTTCTCTCTTTAAACGTCATTCTCATATGATGTTCTCTATATCGTTTTGGAAGGATGAAACATTGTCTCGAGAACATATGGAAATATCTATAACATAATATAACGATTTATCGGATTTATTGGAAGTACTTGAAAATATCGCACTCCGCCGAAGATGTCGCATTATCGGCGTATAAAGAGATAACATTAATTAGAATCTGAACATGAATTAGAATCTGAGATGAGATTTCAGTATGCATACTCGAGACGTCGGCAAGGTGAGGGAATAAAAAGTCAACGAGGTATTGATATGGATAAAAATTCGTGATACAGTAACACGATGAGGTTTGGTATGTTGCAGCAATTACCTATAAACTGCCCATCGATGTACATTTTAACCGTCGGGACGGCATTGCTGTAGGATCTGGTAGTAAACCGTGACTGGAATATTCGAACATTAATATTTATACAGGCATTTTGCACTTTTATTTATGTTACGCGCCGCTTTCGTTGTACGTACGTACATCTTCAAATGCGTACGCACATATACATACACACATACATACATACATACATACATATGGATATAAAGCGTTATCGCAAATTAACTGATATGACCGATAAGCTCGCCATTGCCTGCTTCAAATAATATCAAAACTAAATTTTAATAGGACACGCGAAGACATTTTGCGAAATGAAGAATCCAGCAGATGTATTAGCTACTTTATTGGCAATAGCTGGCAGTTATCAATTATTATCTCTTATGTTACGATACACAAGTCCCAGAGCTTTTATTGGCAAAGATTAATAATTCGCCAAGCGTCATCATCATTGCATCGATTGATCAAATGATTCGCCGTTTAGCGAATGTAAAGTCATCAAGACATCGCGAGTAAAATGACAGAAAAACAAATCAGATAACTAAGAAGTTATCATCAATCCGTGACATCTTCTTTCTACATCGTTGCTCTAAACATTTTTAATAAAACTCTTGCGTCTATACTAATCTTTCATTTTTATTCATTATGCATTCATTCTGCACGCGCGCGCGCAGTATTGAAATTGTAGCGTAAGTCAATTAGATTTACATGTATATTAGCAGTACTTTTTTCGAAGGTTCTTTGCAAATATAGAATAAAATATATTGTGATAATGTAATTCATTTAAATGTATTCTTCTAAATTATCTCATTACGTACGAGTCGTTACGCATGACGCAAGTCCGATAAGCGTATTAACTCGTTCGAGCTATATCTACGAAAGCTAGATTTAATTCTACCATACACGAAAACACATTGAAGATAGAAAATGTTGCAGAAAGCACGTATCAGTTATTAAAAAATGATTACAAAATCAAAATCACTTATCGCCTTGATATGAAAGTGTCATAATCAGATCCTCATTATCGTATCTGCGAATCTTGCGTTAGAGAATCATCACAATTGCAACAATCGAGTAAGTAAGAAACTTATTTTGAAACTACGGAAAAAAGTACGGATGCATTCTTGTCCTATCCTAAAATATCCTAAAATAAGACGGATGTATCTCCTTGATGATGAAATATCAACTATCAACTATTAGCCCTCTGTTATTGTATCTATTAACTATTAATTTAAAAAAGGAATGAAGAAGATCAACATTCGAAAAGATGAGAGAGCGAAAATTATTATTCAAACGTTTAAGAAGATAGATTGCGCAAATGATCATGAATAAACATCAAACGCGCGAGTGTCGATTAATTAGAACAACCACTACTTTCGTAAACTAAACGAATCATCTGAATTCACACCGAAGAATCATCGAGGCAAAGAGTTGCGCAAACAAGTGCAAATCGATTTTCGTGCTAATGCAGCGTTGCTGCAAGTTTTCGCAGTTCGTCGCTCGTCCACTAGATGGTCCACTATAGTTCCTACGCTAACACGTTCGAATGCAAGATGCAGTCGCTACTGTGGCGCATAAGTTTTTAGATAACCTGTTTAACGAAGCGAAACGACGTGCCGCAACGCGATGGAGACGCGTTTATTTTCGTACCACTACATGCTCGGCGAGTCTTGTGAGATGCGCCATGCTTCCGGTGTTCGACAGTGCGGCCAATGTGGAACTGAGGGATTCACACTTGAATCATGAAAAAACCTGACTTGCGATTAATCAATAACGCACAATCGCTAGCGTATGTTTTTCGAGAAGATAGTACAAGGATGCTTAGAACAATCGATCATAGAGGTCCTTCCTCTTTATCGAGACGTATAGCGATAGATCGAAGTTTAACTACTCGAATCGTCTAAAGAAAAGAAAATGGCCGACAGCTGGACGTCTCGATTCGGCGACGTATCGAACGATTGCTTCGCAATTCGTTTGGAATATTACGTCACACGATTTTATTCCGCAGACACTCGATGGCACGATACGTTTGCGTGCTTGAAAGTGCTTATTTTGTCGCGTATTGTAAAAATAAAGCGTGACGAATATTCGATCCGTATATACATTGTCATTTTAAAACTCCAACTATTGAAAATGTTTGCAATTGCAATATATATAACGTAACGCAAAAGTAGCTACACAGGTAGCTACTTTAATCAGATATAATTAAATTAAGCAGATATTACTGGTAAAAACTAATGTTTTTTTTTTTTTTCAAGATGGATTCAAGAGTAGTTGGCAATTTGATATCGATAGAACAGACATGCAGAGAAATTTTTATTTGCCGCGCGAGATGTCGCCACGATGTTACATTATGTGTCTGACATGCAGACTTGTAAGAAATAAATAATTTACATTTACTGCGAATAAATCACATTGATTTATATCATAACTTTGAGGATGTATATTAGAATGCGCGAATGTATATTAGACTAAAAGTGCGGTTAATTTATTGAATAATGAATTTTAACGCTCTACATATGTACAAACGAATGAGATTAATGAGATTAATAAATTATAAAGATCTCCATTTTGTTTTCTGTCAATTACGGATAAGAATTTATTATTCCGCAAAGTATACTCGATTATATGCGCTCGAGCGCTACTCGAGCGCTGCTCGAAATTCGAAACGGCTTATTAAATTTACACCATTCGTTAGATTACTTCGCTTCTGTTATTACCTTGTTTACCGCGTCAATGTATTTGTGGAAATATTGATAAAACGTGTACTGATAAATCCGTTATCGGGTATACGTACAGCGGGAAAGTTATTTAAAACGCAATGTGATTAATGGTGGGCAGGTTTTAGATGCAAGATAGCCTCGAATGTCTCATATCTTGCACCAACTGTGCCACAAGATAATAATTAATAAATTAACGCGTACGCTACGAAACGCGCTATTAATGCGCGAGAAAATGATTTATAAGCAATCGAAAATAATCTTTTCATAAACAGTTACAGACAGAAACACCGCGTGTGCGATCCGCACATGCGCTCTTCAGACGCGATCTCAGGTATGTAAAGCCTCTCTCCCTCTCTCCCTATATTCTTTTCCTCAATGCCCATTACCGCGATGATCGATCGAGCCGTAGCCAAAGCTGGAAATTTCATAGACAACATTCTTTCGTTCGCGTGGAACTCAAGTTCCACGATCGGGCGCGCGCGCGCGCGCGCGCGCGCGCGGTCTGTCGTCGATGGCAAGTTTGAGCTTAATGATAATTAAGCCGGTCATGGTACTTGATTGGCGAATAATCATTATCAAAACAAAATCGATGAAGCTCTACCCTATGATACAAATACATGGTACAAGCTTGACGCGCTCGCGCGCGAGACCGTCCGCGTGGTGGAAGAAAGCGAGAAGCGGAGCAACGCGAAAAGCAACGCAAACGTACCGCGCGTTTCTCATTAGCGGTTAATTATTGGATTGATAGGAGAGAAAACGCGACGCGAATCAAATCGCGAAGTTTGAACGGTCGGACGACGTTGCGTTGCGACGCGAACCGAATACGCGACCTTGGGGCGCTTTCTAGATCTCCTTTCCGGAGATTCGCTTTCGGAGCGAACCTTGACTCCTTCGCGGTGCGCATTCTTTTTTCCTTCTCCTCTTTTTTCCTTCTTTTCTTTTTTCCTTTTTTTTCCTGCGCGCGAACAACCGCACGCGACGAATCGCGCGACTCGCAAATCGCGAGTGAGAGATAATCGCGCGCCCAGCTATTTATATTGTTTTCCGTTACGGTTTCGCATGCCACGCGCCTACGGGCCGATACCTCGGGCCGTATCGCTGGGATATGACAGAAAGGGGCGAAATGTATTTCTCGCGGAGAAATCGCACGATCCGCCAGGTCGCGTGTGACATAATGACGATCTTCTGCATCTTGGTAATCTCCTGGAGATTAGTCGCCGCGGGCGAGGTGACACGCGCGCTTAAAGCCACAAAGTTGTTTTCCACGCGTCATTATTGCGTTTCGCTTTGCCGGGAACGATATCAGAGCGGCCGCAGTCTAATCGAGCCGTTTTAACATGCCGACGATTGTCGGCGATTCAGCTCGCGCGATGTCAGCCCGTCAGTTGTCGTGCTCTTTCAACGACACGCGCGTGGTGCATTAACGCGATTTATTTGTCAAGTTATGGCGCAGATGCGCGTAGAAAATACACACGCGACAACAACGTAATGACGTAAATTGGATTGATTGTCTCCGCGTTGCGGCCTCAGGGATTTAGTTTTACTCCGAGCGAGAGTTAGATAACAGGACGATCGGCGGAGCGTTCTTAGATCTTCCATTGCAAAAAGCGACACTTGTAGATATCCGCAGTGTTTCACCGAACATTTGTATTCGCATCGAAATTATTGTCGACGATTGCCGGCGAGTCCGCTGCTTCTACGTTCTCGCAATAAGAGTTTCCCGAGCTGAGTTGTGTAAAGATTATATTATCGCCTTGGCAAGGATATCGTAACGCGTTTTGTAACGTGCTATTTGACACGCTGAATATTAAACTCCACAACGCGGACTATTTTGCAAATTAAGCAGCCTTCGGCTCGCGACTAGCTTGTAAGTTAAAAAGATATCCGGATTCCCGATTCGTATTAATACGAAAATTCTAGTGAATTTCAATACCCGACTCTCTCGAAACTGCGAAACGATAAATAACGTTTCCGGTGTAAGCAATGACAGTAGAAATGCAAATTGTGCGAATCTCTTTGGAATGCCTGCAGCTTTTGGAAGGCTTGCACGAGATTTAAAAAGTAAGGTTGATGGAAAATACCGCAGGCTCATGAAAGATCAAGGCCATCGTAATGCTGCCATCGTTTGCTGAATACACAAGACAACCGAATTATTCAAGAGAATCTATCCCCGTAATAAGGGAAGATCGGAATACGCGCAACGGAGAAATGAACGTTTGCGAAAGCGCCATTTAAAACGGCTGTAATATTTCTACAGGTTATGACAGTCGTAATGACAGTCGTATTTTATCTAACGCATATTCGAGTATTACGTTCGCATAATAATTAGGCACCGTGAGCGGGAGATTGAATTGGCGCAACCTGACGTTAACGCTATCGCCATTTAAATAATGTTTCCTCCTCGGTATATCCGTTACTTTACGTATGCCCACGTCTGCTCGTGAAATCACGTGGCGGATTCGAGCGAAGCCAAGTATAAGACCAACGGACGGGATGAAGCTTCCAGATTGACATCCGGCTCCTCTGTAATCTCTATTCAAATTCATCCGTCATTTGCATGCGTGTCCCTGCAATAAACATCTTATTAAGCTCCTGTTTTCCTCTTTTCCTTCCGAGCATAGATTGATCGGCGGCGAAATACAGATCGAGCTAACATCGCGACATGTCGCGGTGAAGTTACAGCATCGCCGTGCACCTGCAGCAGCGAAACTGTTTTCTCTCTCTCTCTCTCTCTCTCTCTCTCTCTCTCTCTCTCTCTCTCTCTCTCTCTCTCTCTCTGTCTTGTTTTTTCTTTTGCTTTCTCGCGAAGGAGAACGAAAGTGCTCTGCACTGGTATCGTTCAGCGGAAACACGCTAAAGTCGGCAATAAGAGAGAGACTCATAGCTATTCATCGCTGTCGGCATTCCGTCCGCTTGATTCGAAAACAAGCGATGATCGCACTTTTTCGGCGCCAATGTCGCCATTGACACGTAACGATGCCCGTATCGTGAATATCTATACGATGTTAAAGCGAGATGAAGGTTTCGGGCTCAAGAGAATTTCGGTTCCGGGTACCATCCGGGAGATACGCGTGAAAGTTCTAGACAGTCTGTCCTAGACAGAGAGGAGGGCCTTTTTTCTCTTCCTTTTTCTGAGCCAACGCAACGCGCAACGTCGTCTTCACGCCAACGATATTCGTATCGCCTCCTGTGTTCCTCATCGTAGGATTAGAAACCGCGCACTTGCGCAGCTTCGTCGTTAACGAACTACGTTCGAGCGGTAGTTTACACGACTCGAAGCTTGCATCGCGAGTCTTATCCCTGCGATTGCTTACCGCTCGCTTCGCTCTCCCGAAAACGAAAGCAAGCGCCTTATCGGCTGCGGTGCGGCTGCTCTTCGTGTCTTTTTCAGGCTCAATCGTGCCGCGTTGCGGGGAAAAATACCAAGCGCCGCCGATGCCCAGACATTCGGGCACCCGCATGTCTGACTTCTCTCCAAATAAATAGGATAGACTCGCGGAGTTTAAGTAAATAGAGAATAAAGTCGTGTAATACGTCCTACGAAGGAGGACCCCGTTAGCGCCGCTGGAGATTCGCGTGAATCGCGCACGCAATTAACGGCGCTCGCAATTCGCTGGTAACAACTCGCTTCTCCGAATTCCCCACAGCATTGCCGACGTTCATCACGGGCGGATGCCATTTCCTTTCCGCTTACACCTGCCCTGATGTAACGGATAAACTGTTCAGATCCAGAAACGTAATCGTCCTCCGGACGAGATTCTCCGGAAGCTTCCTTTCGGGCTTCCTTCCGGCTGATCACGAGGATCATCACGCGCGGTCAAGGTGAGCACCCGAGTGAGCACCAAGAATTCTCGATCCGCACGAACCCGCGTCGACGGGGTTCCTCCCAAAAGTGCGGTGACCCGCACGCAGTTCGTCGTTCACTCTGCAGCTTCCTTCGTTGCGCGTAACAGCGCGTTGCATCCTCGGCGATTTCCAGACATCCTCTGGCGCTGTTTCCGCGCTGGACGCTCGACGGGGCGCGTCAACGATCGACGCGCGTCGATAATAAAACTGTGCATGCACATTAATTTAATACGACTCATTAGTAGGCATCTGCGAGGAACCGACTCTCGCGCGCGACTCGCACGCGAGGATGTTTCCCGCGTAACGAACGCGCCGCACGCGACTTTAATATTCAGCGGCCGATTACGTAACCGCATTGTGGGAGCACCTGGTAATTCGATAATAATAATAATAATGATAACGGGTATGAACGCGGAGTAAGAGCGGCGGCGTGGAGTTTCGAAATATCGGGAGTCTGCACGGAGCCGCTGTCAATACATCGCAGGTGCGTTACCGGCGTATTATATACGGGTATCGATTCGACGAGATCAACATCGTTCGTCTCTCTCGCTCGCGATGGCCACAACGAAAGCTCAGCTCGCAGCCATCGAGAGCTGCGAGCCTCCTCGCGGGTTGCAAGGTTGCTGTCTGTCAAGCCACGTGCAAGAGGGCCGTGCGTACGCTTATATCTGATAAGAGAGAGAGAGAGATAGAGAGAGAGAGAGAGAGAGAGAGAGAGGGGGACGCGAAGATATGCGCGAAAACAGATGACGATTACGCTCACCGCGTAAACCGCGCTCGACTGCGCGGACTTTCATGGATTTATCCATCGTGCACTTTTGCGCGACGATCCATTGTATCGTACATTGTACATACGTTAAAGGCAGTTGCTCGGCCGCGTAGATGTAAGCGTAATTAAAGAATGCGAGTTGATCGACCCGAGAAGAGAAATCCGAGTCGTCCAGCTTCGCGCTCGACGCAATGATGCGGCTCGTCGCTCTACACGCGTGCTGGCCGATCGTTATTACGTTATTACGCGATCGGAATATCGCGATAAGCGTGGAATAAATCGGCAGAGTTGGAGTTTCCCGGTCTTAACATGCAGCGCGGAAGACCGATCTAACGATCTCGTAAGTCAGTGACGTAAAAAAAACGACGAGCCTCGTCCGTGACGTACGGAACGTGTCCGCGACGTTTACACGGTCCGCGGAAGATTCTCGGGATTCTTGGCGGTCGTCCAAGCACAATGAGAGATAAAAGTCGCTCTTACTCTCGCGAGCGGGCTGCTGGCGGCGAGAAATTTGCAAATTCAATTCGCCGTACCTTCCCTCGCCGTTGTTGACCCGAGCCTTCGGTTACCTCGGATCATTACGAAAGTAATTGCAAGCTGTTGGCGTGCCATGTAATCCCGCATAGATAAGAGCCACAATAAGAGCCACGGTGGAAAATGGCTTTAATGAGAGTTATCGTTGCATCGTTGTCGCGTACGTTTCCTTGCTTCGAATCCTTGCCGATCGCTCGATCGGAGAGAGACGTCTTCGTTATCGATCGTTGACAACACTCTTCGCGGTTTATTAATCAGATCGGACACTAATCCGGATGCCGTATGGATCGGATAATTCGAGAAAACGAGCAACGTTCATTCCGATCGTTCATTCACGGCGGCGACATCGAAGCCGCCTCGATTTACGCCTCGAATCCGCAGCTATTTCCCCCCAAAAACGGCCAATTACTTTCTTCCAATTACGTCAGGACGACGCGTGACGCTTTATTCTTTAAGAAATAGACGTAGACGCGCCTTCTCATCTTTAATGTGGCGCGATCGTGGCGGTTCGATCGTCTCTCATTAAAACGGCCCTTCGATTCTCAAGGAGAGCTGACCGGATTATCTCGATAGCCGATACAAAGTACGCTCTCGGCGAGCGAAAGGCGGATTTAATTATTTCCTCGATCTTGGAATACGCGCGGCAGCGGGGCAGCGCGGCAGCGGGGCAGCGCGGCAGCGGGGCAGCGCGGCAGCGGGGCAGCGCGGCAGCGCGGCAGCGCGGCAGCGCGGCAGCGCGGCAGCCCGCTCGCTCTTATCCTGAGACGAGAGAGAGCTATTCGCGTGGCTAAATATTTTTAGAATGCGGAACAGGGAAACCGGCCTCAAGGTCATCACGGCGAACCCGGCGCGAGGAACGCGACCTCCGTGACGCGCGAGTGGCACCTTTTGGAGAACCGATCGAGGAACACTCCGCCGGCTCCCCGTCGTCGCTGACTTTTATTATGTCCGGCACACTCGCTCGCGCCGCGGCCTCGCCTTAATCCCCACCCGAGCAGGGCCTCCTCCCTGGGTTCTTCCGGGGTCCGGTTGACCCCGCGTGCAAAGCCGATTTATAGCAGTCGCAATGAACGGGCGCCTAGCGGCTCGTAGCGGCACTCTTGCGCCTTGGCGCAAGATTCTCTTTTTGTCTCGCGGCGATGGAAACCGCGCACGGACAAATTCGCGATCTTATCTTACCTTCGTGTATCCTGCCGTATCTGCCGCTTAATTACTCGAAAACGTCCGCTGCTTGGCCTATCGGTAGCCTGGAGATCCAGTTGAAACCAGTTTCAAGTCTCGGGAAACGATGACGGCGATTCGCGAACGCCGAGGAATATCAGTCCGAGTATCAGCAGAGAGGACGCGATCCTCTCCGCAATCCCGGAATCCTCGAATTCTCGAATTCTCGAATTCTCGAATCCTCTCGAATCCTCTCGAATCCTCGAATCAATCTCCTCTCGCTCGGCGGATTAATCTCTCTGTCCGAGCAGAGCGAGCGTATAGAGAGCATCGCGAAAAGTCGCGCGGCCGGGTACCGTTCGCGAATTTATCGCCGTGCATTATTCGCCGGGCACAATGCGATAAATATCGATGGCGAGCGCCTTGTTAGCTGTAAATCGAGAGGTAACAATGAACGCGTAGACAGGCTTCCGGTAGCGGAGCGCGCAACACAAAGCCGATTTACAGTCGGCGCAATTGCCGAGCGTTTCAAACTAATTGAAGCACGCGGATTGATATATCGGCGGCCGGGTTGTGCCGTTAATGCGGTATGCGATGCCCGCGTGAAACGAAAAGCCCGCTTTTTAACGGCGCGCCGATAATCGATCAGCAACCATCAGCAGCTTACAGGTGCGCCGCTAACAAACGAATGTGGAACACGCAGCCCGGTGTCGCGGGCCTCGCGCCTCGCGCCTCGCGAGAATACGCGATCGTTAACGTCAATGAGGGAACGCGGGGCGCCACGAATGCACCGTCACCCGATCGATCGCCGTCCGCTTCGACACGCTTCCGAACGAGAAGCGCGAGAAAAATCCATCCCGCGCGAGAGAGCGAGCGGCTTCGCGACCGCCGTAAACGAACGCGGAAGAGATTACGCTCTTCGGGATCGGCGCTTACGTATACGTTATATTATACGTATACGTAGAGCGAGAGAGCGAGGCTTTCGCGGGCCTCGGCCGATGCCGTGGCCGATGATGCGGCCTCATCGTATTTTTAGCTCCCTACGAGTGCGTACGCGGATCTATTTTTTCAACGATCCTACCGCCCACGCGCGCGCGTGCCCGCTCGCGGAAGCGCAGAAGTCCGCGCGTTTCTCGCCGCTGATTATCAGTCCGGGAACACCCGGGGATACTCGCGCGCGGATATCTCGCACGATGATTGTAACGAGCGATAACGAATCCCGAGCGAAAGAAGCAGATTACCTCGGCGAGCCAGACTCTTCATTTACACGCGATGATTCGCGTCTTGCGCGTAATAGGAAACGCGACTGTCTGTCGGTCCGTCTTCCTGCTAAATTCCTGGCCTAAATTGGCACACGTGCTCTCTCGCGCTCTCTCGCGCTCTCTCGCGCGACTCTCCCGCATTTATGCAATGTCTCTAATCCGATCAGCCAAGACACGCCGCGGCCGGGTGTGGGCCGCCTCCGCCCGAGTGTCGGGATACCTTATTTCCTTATCTCCCCAACGCAAATACGCACCGCAAATGAAACCTTATCTCGGCAAATGCGCGCACGTGATACGCGCCTTATCTGCCTGCCTCGTTCAAGGACGAGAGTCCACCCTGCGGCCAAAAATCCGTCAGACTGAGGCGCGACGGAAGCGCCCTTTCTCTCGGCTGACGCAGTCGCGCCGATCTCCCGTAATCTTCTGTAAAATCGTAAGAACCCCGGCAGAAGGTGCGAATAAAAAGAAGAATAAAAAATAAAAAAAGAGAGAAAAAAAGAAAAAAAGAACTTGACCCTAAAACCTCGTTTCTTCTCTCCAATCGCACCAACAGCGGATGCGTTGCGTCGAAGCCGCTTGGGGATTTGTTCTCGAAAATCGCCAGGTCGGCCTGAGGACCTCCTCGAGATCATAAATCTCCGTCTTTTCTCTCTCTCTCTCTCTCTCTCTCTCTCTCTCTCTCTCTCTCTCTCTCTTCGTTTGTTCTTTTCTCTTTTTTCTGTCGACGTTACGTCGACGAAGGAACTCGCTCGCCCGACCGCAGAGTGTTAACCGTTTTCGCAAGCTTGCGGCTAAACCCGAGGCGGGCGCGCTTCTCCTCTTGCGCGAAACACGATCTCGCCGCCGCCGCCGCCGCCGCCGCCGCCGCCGCCGCCGCCGCGGAGGACCGCCATGAAATTCTCCATCGCGTAGGTAAAACCGCACGCACGCACGCACGTACGCACATGCCGCTGTTGTTTGGCCGCGTGTGTTACGACTTTTTCACGTGTTACGGCGTCACGTGATGCACGACGCAGCTCGGGTCCCCCGGTGCACGCGTCGCATCGCGGAGAAGGAAGAGGCGCGCATCCAGCGGCGTTTCCCATCGGCGTCTGTTGCCCTTCGTCCCGGCTCGCCGATCTTTCCGTACTTTCACGCTCGTACGCCGCTCGTACGGAGCGTAACCGGCTCCAGACGCTCGCGAGCTTGTTTTTGCATTTCAGCTCGCGTGATCAGCGCCCCTGCATCGACGATGCAGTAGGCAGCTGCTGCCCCTCGACGAGAATTCCCTCACGAAAACGCGTCCAATGTATCAAGCCGCTCTCGTCGTCGCGTCTCGTTACGCTCGTCACAGCGTTCGCATGTGTTCAGGCGAATGTTATCAGGCGAAGGAATACATCGACTCCGGTTTCATCGGTTTCCAACTTGCTAACCTTCAATTCTTCGCGATTGTTTACAATACTCGATTCCTCGCTAGATTCAATTCTGACCGATAACGTTGCGAGGATTCGCTGATACAACACGGAATCGACGTTATTTGTTTTCCGTCACGCAGTACGCGGGCTACGCGTACTTTGATCAATCTTTATCGAATTTCCTCTCCGACTCTGCGCAGAGCGATGCCGAGATTGGCGGCGATCGAGTGTCCGCGTCGAGCGGTGCTCGGCAGGAGTGCGATAATTGCTTAATTAGCTGCTCGTTACCGCGCTTCTGCTCGGCCGTCCAATTAAACTCCACGAGGCCGAACTTTAATCGTCCCGATCCTCAGCATCGTGTGCGGCAGCGTGTAATCGCGCCGGCTGAAAAAGCGTGCTCGGTGACGATAGCGTGCGCGAGACGCGGAATCGAGCGCAGCTCGAACAATCGTCGACCCTTCGACATCGAGATCGGGATCGAGAGATTTCTGTTTATCGCGTCAGCGCTAAGCCGTAAGCTTAGTCTCCGCTAACAAACAGACGAGATTAGAAATTACGAGATTATCGTCGAGATTACAGGCGATTAAGCGCGCTCAAAAACAAAAGTTTTCGGAAGAAGCGGATCATTTTAAGAAGCGAGCGTGACGGATAACGCGATTTGCTTCTCGCAAATCTCGGCTCGCAAATCTCGGCTCTTTCTCGATCGCGACGATCGAATGACATTGTCGGATCGTCATCTCGACGATCTCGACGCTCTCTCCGCGAGCAGAGACGCGGAATACGCCGATATGCGGAGATGTCGCATTATTGTCCGTTATTAAAAACGCGCATTAAAAATGCTCAATTTGGCTCCCGTTAAACGGCATGCAGCAATCCCAGGATCGATAACGCGCCGCGAGGAAGCACTTATCTCGGATAACCGGATTCCGACGCGGAGAGAGCCTTCGCGGACCAAGTTTCCTTCGTCCCGGCGTTTTATTGCTCCTGATGTCATTGTCGCCACTCGTCGCGATTCCTCACTCCGGGGAGAGCGAGCGGAGCGCGCGAAAATGGCGAACGCTCTTCCTCGCTGGACCCCCCGCTCCGGCTCGCGGCAATGGGTACACTTGAAAATAGCATCGGGGAGCCGCGGGAGGCTCCCGTCAAGGCCGGCGGGCCGGGAGAACGCGCACGAGAGAGAGAGAGAGAGAGAGAGAGAGAGAGAGAGAGAGAGAGAGAGAGAGAGAGAGAGGGAACCGGCGAATTTTCGTGGCCACGGCTGCGGCATCCGGTTGCCCAATGTTTTCGTCGCGCGCGCGCGCGCGCGCTTTCTCGCGCGCAGCGAGGACTTTCGCTTTCGAAAGCTGCGCGCCACTTATCGAACGAACTTTCTTCTCCTCTTCTTGGATCAAGGGAGCGCCTCGGGTCACGTCGTGCTCGATTTCCGAGGAGCTCCCCGGGCGGACGGATCCGTCCGAGTGACTTTGTTTTCGTACGCGGGCCAGACGCTTTCGAGTGCACGTCCCGTGCGCTACTTCCGCCCGCGACTAGCCACGCAAACTCAATCCGCATCAATAGCGAGAGGAAGCGAGCGAGCGACCTTTAAATCACGCTCCAAAGTGCCCTCGGCGCGGAGGGCGCGTCGAGAGCGCGCCCGCGGCTATTCCGGATGCTGCGTCTGAGCGGCGGCAGTCTGAGCGCGTCTGAAAGGACAGACTGCGACTTGATATTTAGTAATACGGAATCACGCGGCTCCCTATGTGTACCTATGTGTGTACCTATGCAAATCGCGCGGATGGAACGCGTAAGCACTTTCGGATCGCGCCTCGAGTGGCCGCGGCTACACTTGCTCCGCTCCTCGTACCTGCATCGCGTCTCGGAGATCGGAGATGAAGCACCTTCTGCGAGTGCATCCGCGAGTGCATACTGATCGCGCGTCCATGGCCGCCGATCCGCTCGCGCCGCGGCGCTTCCACGGGAGAGAGCCCTTTGCGGAAACTTGCAGAATTTTGCAGAATTTTGCAGAATTTGCCGTTCCTCTCCCGAACATTGTCGCGTTGCTCGCCTCTGCAGTGCGCTGTGGCTATTACTTATCTCTCCGCTGACTCGACAAAGAATGGTGGATATCGCGACACGTTTACGTGAACGAAACGTAGGTATGTAATTAATCCGGCGTAAATGAAAGAGGGGAACGTTTTGAGCGAAATAAAGCCCAAGGATTCGAGGCAGTTACGTGCCCGTTGCAAGCGAGACTTGACAAAGAACTTTTTTATCGTAGTGTGGATTTTATCACGCCGATCGCCGCGATCGAGCGATCCTTCTTTCGGGAGTGGGCGATGAATGCGGCATAACATGCCGCAGCCGGAAAACTACACCGGAAACGGCCAGATACGCGCGGCGAACAGGATAACAGACGCTCGCGCCGTCCGTTTTATTTTTAGACAACAAATGCACACCGATAAATGCATTAACAAAAAATGTACTAACCGCCGAGTGACTCACCCGTTACATTTACCTTACCTCTGCGATCGCGCGAAACATATTTGATAATGCAGCCGCGATAAATTCGACTGTAATTGTCCGTCGTTACGTTTTTACCACATTATCGCGCGAACGGAAATTTCCTCTTAATTACGGAAAACGGAATGAAACAACAGAGAGCAGATGAGGGGAGACATCGCGCAGCCAACGAAATGCCACTTGAAACTTACTCGGCGATCATTTGTCGGAGTTGGTTCATTCATCGGAACGAAATGAGTCGATCGCCGATAAAGTTATCTCTCTCTCTCTCTCTCTCTCTCTCTCTCTCTCTCTCTCTCTCGCTCTCTCTCTCTCGCTCTCTCTCTCTCGCTCTGTCTCCCTCTCTCTCAATCTCCATCTTTCTTCCCGGCGGACGGCGGAATTTCCAACGAAACCAACGAAACGCAAACGGATCGCCCGGGCTCGAGGCTTCAAGAGATTCCCCTCTATCGGGGGATCCAAATATTCGGCGCGCCGATAAAAACGTCGTTCGAGAAGAGAAAGGAAAAAAAGGAAAAGAAAAAACAACCTATTTGACGTATTACGCCCCGATAAAGCGCAATCTCTGTCGACGGAGCGCCGCAGACAGGTCACGCCTGTTTGCGCCGCGTACAGATACGCGCGCGCGCGCGCGCGCATGACGATGGGAAAGCGATTTTCCGGCGGGGCGGGATTTTCCCGCGTTATCACGCGTAAGCGCGATCCCTCTCCTCCCCCCTCCCCTCTCTTCGGCCTCCCCGTTTATCCGGGCATGTAGCCGGCGCGTGTTGACACGCGGATGCTCGTCGTTTGTTGACGCGAGATTGGGGACGCGAGATGCGAGATCCGATCGAAGCGCATCGTAGCGGCTTCCCCCTCCCCCTGCCCCCTGCTCCCCGGTCCCGGTCCCGGTAATCGGCGGGCGCGATGAACGCCGGCAATTAGAATCGTCAGCGCGATTAAGTACGCTCGTCGCGTGTGGTCCAGCGCGTAATGACGCTCGGTTGGACGGACAGCAGCTTCGTCTGGTTTCGCGCGCCGCGCGACTGTGCCGCAGCGTTGCATGATAAACGATAATCATCTAACGGGCACTCGCCCGATGAGGGTCATCCGCGGAAAATAGGCAGACCCGCGCGCGGAATGTCTACGGAAAAATTGGCGCGTAATTAGTTGCAATGCGTCGCGCGACAGCAGCTCGCCGTCTCTGACGGCACGGGAGCTCAATTCGAGCGTGTCGGATTCGATGAAATGGAGATGAGATCGAATGAAACCGTGTCACGTGGAATTAAATTATATCGCATCGGAGAACCGGGATCGTCATCGTGCCGGTCGAACGATCGAAAGTGCGTGAGCGCGAAACGCATATCGATAGAGATAAGAGATTTAAAGAAACATGGGTAGGTTACGCGCATGCGTCGTATACGCGCACGCCGCTATCGATATCAGCATCAGCAGCATCGATGATTGCCCACGGCTCGTAATCCGCGCGAAGGCGGACACGAGGCAACTCGCTCAGCCGCTTAGGTGACGCTCACTCTGAGATGCGTATCGCAGTGATCTCGATCGTCGAGATATCGACTCCTACGCATGCGCGCAACGCCGCCGAACCCGGCGCGGCGGGACTTTTAAGCGTGGCGTATCGTCACGACGCGCGGCATCGAAGCTCTCGTAGAAAAGATTCAAAGCGTCGTAGCCCGCGTACGTAGATTGCGATTTTTAACGGCAGCTGCGATACACGCGGTTCTCGATACTCACGCGAATATACGCAATGGCGGATATGTGGAAACGCACTCGGTCGACGTTTTACGCGGCGATTCTTATTTATTCTCTTTCCCTCCTGCTTTCCCTCTCTCTCTCTCTCTCTCTCTCTCTCTCTCTCTCTCTCTCTCTCTCTCTTCTGCTCTTTCTTTCTCTCTTTCCCGCGGTCGATCGTAAAATAGTCGAGTGGTCGTAATACGGATCGTAGTATTTCTTCAAAACGACGCCGAGATACGAAGAGGCTCTGCTTTATGTACACCGCTGGAAATACCTAATTGCTGCTCGCGACTGTCCAATTTTTATGATTTTTGCAAATTTCACGCGCCCACGGCCGCGAAGATCGTATAATTTTAAGAGGCCTCTCCCTCCCCCTTCGGCCACTTCTCTCGGCAATTCCTCTCCGCGCGTAATTTGTAAGATACACGCGAATTCCGTGCGCGCACGGAAAACGCACGTCCCGTCGTTGTAATTGTATGCGTTCTTTGTGCATGCAAATTATGTACCGTAATTCCGGTTATTCTCCATTCGCTATTCCTCTCTATCGTGTTCGTCATTAAATGGGATTAAAATAATGGCAGAAATTTTCGATCGGACGTATCAGAGCGGCATTATTCACAGAAATCCTCGCCGAGGAGACAATTATTTTTCTGTTTGTCGACGCGTTGCCCTCCATTCCTTGATCTTGGTGTTCCTCTTCTCTCGTTCGCGTGCGAAACGTAGAAATCGTTTACGTCAGATTCAACGCAGCACGCAGCACTAAAGTGAAGGCAGGTAAGTTTTTGTGTATATTGACTCGTCGGTACGTTGCGAGAACGCTTTTTTCCTCTTTTTTTAAGGAGAGTCGTTTGGCGATTGATAAAACTCTCACATCGCACCTATGCGGTTACGTAAAATTAAGTCACTCGGGCGTAATCCGAGCGATTACGTGAGCGACCGTGACGCGAAAGTGCTTATCGTGACGACACGGTACGCATAAACGAAGTGGAGCATGAACTGCTCGAGGATGCAATTAGGCTTGGTCCCTGGATTCAGCCGAGTTAGACGCGACGCGTCGAAAGAAAAAGGAAAGGAAACGAAGGAAAAGGCTCGTTCCGTTGCAATCTGTTCGTTGAAGCTGGGAAGCTGGGAAGATCGCGACGTGTTTTCAAAACACGCGAGTGTTGCCGAGCGTGTACTCGCTCACGCTCGATGATTCGATCCAAACGACCCCGCGAACGATCGATTCGCATCGTCTCGATGAGGAGGATACGTCGCGTCGCGATTGGAACAATTAGTCGCGATATTAATAACTCGATGGCATAAAGTTTCCTCGCCGAAATTCCTGTTCGCCGTTCGCGCGTGGCGAACATTTTCCCGAACAAACAGCGCCGGGTTCAAAATACAACGGCTCGCCTTGCACCGCGACTCGCATCGGCTTCTCCAAGGCCTTCCGCCCGTACCTTGCTCTCTTTTGTTGTATGTAAATTAACAGCTAACAACCGAGAATATGATATCGCGGCACAAAGACATCCTCGGCACTTCTCGGACGCGCGTCGCGCTTCAAGCTTGGCGGGCAATTTCTTCTCGGCGCTAACCTCATGCAAATTTATTCCGCAAACAAGCGATTGTAAAAACGCGTCGCGTTGAAAATTTTTCCGGCCTGCGAAACCGGATGCGTCACGCTTTGCGGTCTCGGCGTTGATATTGCATTTTGATCGTGGCCGATTCACGTTGCGACTTCTTACGCCGTGACTCTTACGAGGCATTTCCACTCGCGATCGGCGCGATAAAGCCAGCCTCCCCCTTTTCTCAAATTCTCCTCGAAAACGAGAGAAACGATCGTCGATGTCTCGATATGTCCTCGCTCGCTCCTCGCAAAGTGAGATTTTCTTCAACTGCTCGGAAAAGAGATTCGAGGGACACGTACGAGTTTCCGGATGCGATGACGCTTTGATCATCTTTCAGATGATGATCCTCGGTCGGTCAGAGCTAATTACTACTTCGAGTGCTCGGATACAGCAGCTTATTTGCTTATTAATATCAAGAATATATTCTTCGCGGGTATGACAAATAGTAGCCTTGATTAACTTGCTCGTAGATCTTTCTCATTAACATGAAATTAATGATAATATATAGGCGACTGATTTATCGGAGCAATGTTATGTAATTTTTCACGAGATATTTAGAATATAGATGCATGATTGTTTTTTTTTTTTTTCACTCATTCGTTGCTTAAGGTATTCACGGTAAAAAATTGCTGACATAATCGATGGCGAATAATTACGATTATTCATACTTAATTAAGAAAATAGCTCCAGGAAGATGGAATGTTTCCTCTGTATTCGCGTATAACCGCGCAAACAAATCAACTCGCGTCTTTATATGTTACGATGTAAAAAAAATTAAAGAGAGGAAAGAGCACACTATCGAGCATACTATTATGTAAAATCGTCCATATTTCCGATACAAATTGTGGCAGGAATGTGGCAAGAGACCATTAATACGCGCATTATCGTAAAGATTTATCATTGCTCGCTAATCTAAAATTCTCGCATCATCGTTAATCTTTGTATATCTCGGTATATCTCTGCTTATCGAAGCACGATAACTTTGCGTCCTTTATTTAATATCCGTTTGTTCATTTATTTATTTATTTATTTATTTATTTATATATATATGTCTGTTTTTAAGAAGCTAATTATACCAGTAGGATACGGAGCGTAAATAAAAGACATTATTTTTACATTTTCGCTCTAGTATCAGGGTGCATTTACGGTCTGTTTCACAACAGACATGCTCGTCCGGAGATTCGCTCTTATCGGTTGTCTTATCAGCCATGTGCCTTATCGTGAGTTGTTTAATATGGTAAGCTTCATTATCTCGTTATTATGCCGGCAACGAGGTGAGCAGATGAAGTCGACACGAGTCTTATTGTCACTCTTATTTTAGCCGTGCCGGTGCTATTGTCATTATAATTAAGCGGAACGCAAACTCGTGTCACGCTCGTTTCTCTGTATCATTAATTGCAAACGGCTCGTGTTGTCTCGAGTTGAACAAGAAGACGAATCGCGAGACGCATCGCGCGTAAATAATCATCATCATGGACCACGCTCGATTATCGTGATCGCCGATTATCGTGCGCTGCTGACTTTCCGCCGAAATTCTTCAAAATTTGCGTCAAAATCTCCCTTTCGTTTCGTTTATCGCTTTACGCAAGCGGACTATCCCGCGCGGCGCCGCTAATCGCGCGAGCTATTTACCGAGCTGTTGCTCTAATCGATATATCGGCTGCATCAAAATGCACCGAGACAAAGGTTAAGGCGCTATTAAGAAATCGGTAGTAACGCTCGCGTACGCTCGCAATCCGCCCGGCGTGCACCGAAACAACCGGGGCGATCGTGCGCGCCTACATTGCAACGTTGCTCGAAATAGCCGGTGATTTTAGTATTCGCACGCCGCGATAAAGAGCAAGTAAAAGGCACAAAGAAAGGAGAGAAAGAGAGAGATGGAGGGGGGGGAGGAGGAGAACAGCGCGTGCGTTCCGCGAACGTTGCTTTCTCATTAGCGGAGTCATTATAAAATCGGGTCATTATATCCCTGATGCGCAAGTAAAAAGCCTTTTACTTACTCCGGGCGTTCCCCGGTCGGTTACGCCAATTTCTTCCAACGAATTAATAAAGCACGCGTTTTCTTCTCCTTCTCCCTTTCCTCCCCATTCTCGTTTGTTTCTTCCCTCGCCTCGATGCGAGTGACGGAAGTGACGGGGGCAGAGAGAGGCGTTGAACGGGATTGGAATATCCCACCCTCGTGGATGTGCGTAAAGTGGGTGTAAGTATAGACGCGAGTAAATTAATCTCCGATTTATCGCCGGCACGGAGGAGCGATGGCCATAGGTGTGACCTGTGAACCGAACAGCGCGGTCGCGTGGTCGGCGCGACTTTGTCAGACGCCTTCCCCTCCGCCCCCGCGCCGTTCGCTGGAAATGATGCGCGAATTCAACGAACATGTTCCTTGTTCTCCCGATAACCGGGCTGACGAACCATGCGTGCGGAAAGGAAGGGAGGGAAATATTTCACTCGCGTGTGTTTCATTAATAGAGCTTATGAAAACATCAGGCCGTCCTTGTCGAGTGCATCGCTCCCTCGCGCGTTAAATGGCGGCAGCCTTGTTCTTGAGCACTCCGCACTCCCGAGCCTGTTTCTCTCTCTCTCTCTCTCTCTCTCTCCCTCTCTCTCTCTCTCTCTCTCTCTCCCTCTCTCTCTCTCTCTCTCTCTCTCTCCCTCTCTCTCTCTCTCTGTCTGTCTCTCTCGTTTCGAACCAGCGCATACACAACGTCGACGCGCGGAAACCTCAGTGACCGAAAAGCACGATATCGCTCCCCGAGCTATTCCGAACGATATCCGCGGAACGGTCTGTCTTCAGGGTCTACGAGAAAGCCCTCGTTGGCCGTTCATCATCCGTAAGAGAAAAGTTCCTGCTCGCGGAAGTCTCCCTTCGCTGGGGGACGATAGAGGAAGCTGTCGAGTAGAGAGAATGCCCGAAGACGGTTGCCGCTAATTATTGATTTATCTTGAATGCGCTCGTCGCTAGACGCGGCGTCATGCCGGGCGCGTTCTGCAATCCCGTGGAATCCCGCGTGATTCGCCGGCGTACATTGATTATTGCGTAATCACGTCCAATTTGTGCGAACGTTATGCTGTTGGAATCTTGTCCGCGGCGCTTCAGCATCGACCGCTGTTGTTGCCGCAGCGCGCCGACTTTCACGGATTTTTCCTCTCGCGGAGTCCTCGCGTCCCCTTGTCGGTCCTCCCTCATCCCCAGCCTCGGCGATGGTATATCGTATGCTATATCGGAATCTTAATGGCTCCTCGTTGGATTTATCGATAAATTTAAGGAGGCTCCGTTACGTTAATCGCGCTATTAGCGCGCACCGCAGTTATGCGAAGTGCATTACGAATACAGGCGCGTTTACGACCGCGGCCGCGAGACATTCTAATTAAATTAGCTGGTCCGAGAGCCCACCTGCCCGCCTATATATATATATATATATATATATATATATATATATAGAGGTGGTGGATTATAAAGTGGATTATAACTGGCGGCTGTTTTGCACTGTCGGATAATTAAGCGGACGCGCGATGCGCCAATTATGCGCGCCGGCGTAGCCGGCTATTGTGTTTCCTGACGGCGAATGAAACCGAAGTCTGCACGTTCCGCAGGCTGCATCGCTCGCGATTAAGCGCGATTAGGCGCGATTAAACGCGCCGCCTTTGCGTAATTTCGGCGCGATTAACGATGCGCGATTAACGATGCGCGAGCGAACGAATCCCCCGCGATTCGCGGGAATCGCGACGAGCCTTACGCGAGCGTTATTCGCTCGCGGCGAGCGTTTGGAGCGCGCGGCTGAAAAGTGCGCGCCGTTGTCGCCGCTTTCCGAAAATCGAACGACGAATGACCGTTGAAGCGACAACGGAGGCCTTCTGCTTCGGCATGGATGGGAAACTCGATTCGCGGCTTGACCTTACACGTCGCGCGTTTCCGCGACTTAATTCTCCAAAGACATCCGCGCGATGCTTCGGCGAGACCGGCATCGCGCGGTCAGGCGAGCTAAAAATACGCTCAAGGGGACGCGTGTCGTGAATTGTATCGTGCAAACTGTCACCGTCAGTCAGGCATATTCATCATGCCCCGATAAGCAGCCGAACGATTAAGTATCACGCATGACGCAAAGTGCCACGATAATTTATCTCGCGAAAAGAAAAGGGGAGAAAAAAAAGAGAGAGAGAGAGAGAGAGAGAGAAAGGAAAGAAAGGAGAGAGAAAAAAGGAAAAGGGAGTCAGCGGGCTGACGCGCGTCGCGCTCGCGATCCTCTCATCCCTGATGAAGCTCAAGCTTCATCGGCGCTTTGCTGGCTGGCGATATGAAGCCAGGATTTTCCAGCGCGAGCGAAAATCGAATCGAATCGAATCGCAGCAGGACGCGGCGGCACCGCTCGCAGAAAGTCCGTCTTTGTCCGTCTTTGTCTCGCTCATCCCCGTTCTCTTTTCCTCCCCTTTCTTTTTCTCCCCTTGTCTTTCCATTTCCTCCTCCTCCTCCTCCTCCTCCTCCTCCTCTTCCGTCCTCGTGGAAGAGGATTTTCTTGCACGAGCACACGCAGACGCCGGCAAACCGGCGGAGGACCGTGCTGTACACGGTGACTCGCGTGTCACGGTGAGGCCACGGTGCTATCAGGTCGCTCGCGAGGCGCTTCGATATCATCCCTCTCAGGCCGAGTCCAAAGCAGAGTCTCGAGCTTGTTCGAGATACGCGTGTCCTGGATACGCCTTCGACGGCAACGTCGTATGAGCAGACTCGCTCATAACCGCGGCGCGAGTGATAACGAGCTAACAGGATGTGTTGACGCCGTCGATTTTGCATAACATTTTAACCTGCGATAACCGACAACCCGCGCAGTTGATTCCAGCGTGACGCGAGGCGTTGCGCAAGCAACGTGATCGTAACTGGGATCATTGCCGATCGTTGATCGTCGCGAGGTAAAGTCAGCCTTCGACGAGAGCCTTCGCGCTTAATAACGATAAGCATGCCGCGATTGTCTAAATGTCATGACAAATTCGACATTTCCTCCTAACAAGCTTGCAGTGATGCGCGCATGAGCGCAAGACGAGCGTTACGCTTCGCGACGCGAGGAGGATCGTCATCCCCGATGACGATCGGACGAAGCTTCGTCCAGCGAGCGGGAGCGACGTGGCCGTTCCAAGCATCTCACTCTGTATGCAGCTACGTCTTCGGACAGGAGACCAAGTCCGTCTACCGTAACCTTGCAGAGTGTAGAGTCGAGTGTTGCTAGCCGCGGTAACTTACCTCGTAACCCAGAATGAATCGAAAAATAGCGGCGAGTCGACGCGCTCGTGCTCGAACACGAAGATCCGCGATATCCAGCGATTCGCGATCCTGCAACAGCTCCAAGCCAAAAGCGGGGAGGAAGAGGAAGCTTTCGAGAATAATCGCAGACAAAGTCGATCCCTCGACGAGCTCCGCTCGTCGTGGAGAGACAATGCGAACATTAGAACAAGAATGGGAGCCGCTTGTCGCTCGTTAATCGCGCGGCGAGGATTTTTATGGAATTAACGGATATCGATAATTGTTATCCGCGCGAGTTATACTCGCCCTGCCCCTCGAAACCGGGCTCGAAATAACATCAACAGCTGAATTGAGTTAAACGATTGAGACTCGGTGGTTCGCGATACACCGCAAAAAGCCTCGGCTTTATCTCCCAGTCGTATCAATTTATTCATAAATCTATAAGTCATAAATCAATCGCGACGTAATGCCAATAATAAGCCAAGATAAGGAGTGCCATTGCGCATTTCCACATTTTATCTCGCGCATTCGCGCATTCGCGCATTCGCGCATTCGCGCATTCGCGTGCTTTCTCTCTCCTGCTTCGCACGCTCGAGCGCTTTCTCCCGGCTTTGCGCTTTATTTTTCGACATTAGACGATGCTGTTATTTCCAAACGGCGACATTATTCCGTGCCCGTTCCAGCGTCGCGATCCGCACGATAATTGCGTTCCGGCTAACCGAGATAGAGTAGTAATGCGGCCCTGCGTCTTGCGGCGCGTCCGCGACAACAATCATCAATCTCCGCGGTTGAAGACAACGTATCATTTCATAATTATTCAGTAGTTGTTTATGACATGTATGTTAAAAGTAAAACTCGGGAGCGAGCGATCGCTCCTTTGTACGCGAATGAAATTATATAAACATCTGCGATAACTGTCGGTATTTATAGGGAGAAATATGATATGCATGTCGGAAACAACGAGTGCAGAAGCACACAGTCGTTGGCAATTAGTCGTTAGCCGTTTACGCGCCCCCCTCCTCCCCCCCCCCCTCGATTTCCTGTCTCGGTCCAGTTTCCAGTGTCCAGCAGGATCCGGAAAACTCTGCGGAATCGTATGCTTGGCGTGCGTTGGATACCGAAAATGGAAACAGGAAAAAGAAATCTGGAGAGAACCGAGATCGCGAAGGAAGTTGGCCGGAAGAGCGAGAGGGAGGGAGAGAGAATGGAAAGGAATCGATTTTGGGGAATGTATTCCCCAAGCGAGATAATCGCGGAAGTCGCGATCCGACAACCGCGTAGCGTTAATTAAATTTTTGATCGAGGCTCTTTCGAGAGGCTCCGCAAGCCGCACTCTCTATTTCTTACGAAGACATGTGCAGTAGCCTCGCTAATTTATACGCTTTCGTGTTATCGCGCTCGACGCGTACAACAATAGAGGCACTTGAGAGGCCGTGGAAAATTACTTCCGAGCATTGCTCAAGAGGAACACATCGGAAAACTTGCTCGACTCGCATCTCGCGAGTCGAGCAAGTTTTCCCTCCTCTCTTCCTTTCTTTCCCCTCTCGCCCTCTCCCTTTTAATCCCCCCAATCTAAGAGGGAGATTCCTTCCGAGTCCCGCGAAACTTGCAATGTCGGACCAACGCGACTCGTCGACAAGTCCTTTCAAAAATCGCCCATGTGTTCCTCCCATAAATGGGAATTATAGACAGATGAGTCCTGCTAATTGCTCCCTCCGTCTCTCTCTCTCTCCCTCTCCCTCTCTCTCTCCCTCTCCCTCTCTCTATCTATCTATCTATCTTTCGCTGCGTTCGCAGCAAAGAGATCTCTCCCGTGCAGCAGCCGAAAGTAAAACATCTCCGCGACGATCCACGCGGGGTCTCGCGTAAACGGCTCGAAGACCCTTTACCGCATCACGCGTTCATTCACCCTTCCCAATCTCCTTATCTCGCGTGCCCTATCTCTCAACTCTCTCCCCCCTCCCCCTCCGTTCCTCGCGCTTGCTCTCGCTCGGCAGCGCTATTCATGATTCTAATTCATCTCCCGACGCGTCGCGTCGTCGATCTCTGTGGACACTTTGCGGCAGATAATCCGCCGACTCGAGTCGCTCAATGTTCCCTTTCCACGTCCGGCGATATCTGTTTTCTAGAAATTACCGGCCGGTGACATAACGGCGCGCACGTAGCAGTCGTTTCATCTATCGACGAATCCGACCTCGACGGGCCACGCGTGCAGCGTGCGCGGCTTTCGTGGCATTCAGAAGCCGCGGGGGCACTGATTTGACCCTCACCTCCCGGAGAACCAAACATCGTACGGTTCGAACATGACTCGAGCCAGGATATTTATCACGACGCGGGGGACACCTGTCCAGAGCGCACTCGCGCGATTCTTGAACGCGCGCGGATCGAGTTGGATCGCAAAGTTATCGCAAAGGGAGAGCATCGACGTGAAAGAACCGCCTCATTCTCGCGCGTTCATGCAGCTTGATAGCCTCAGTTGTGGTGATAGTTATCATAGACATACTGCGGTCGCTAACGCGCTCCAGATGCACGCAGCGTGCAGAAGCAGCTCGCTCTCGCGCTCATCGGCGGATCCGATCTGACCGCGCCGTCCGGCCCTGGCGGAGGAGGCCGCCGATGAGATGAGCATGTTTGAAAATGTGACCGAGTCGAGAGATCCGGAGGCGAGGAGATGGACCGCGCCGGGGAGTGAAGGAGAGACGGGAAGAGAGCCGCAGGTTGGAGAAGGAACGGACGAGCACGGACGGGGCAGACGAGAGGGAGAAAGGGACGATTATAGCGGCGGCGAGGTGAGAGAAAGGCAGAGGTTGCGCTGAAGGAGAGAAAGGGAGAGAGGGAGAGAGCGCAGCGGGATATGGGAAGGAGGAGGAACGAGAAGAGGAAGAGCGAGAGCGAGAACGAGAGCGAGAGCGAGAGAGAGAGAGAGAGAGAGAGAGAGAGAGAGAGAGAGAGAGAGAGAGAGAGAGAGGCGAAGGCGAGTCAAATGTTAGCGAGTGCACGACGATGGAGCGTCTTTAAGACCAAGGAGGAGACTTATATAAGAAAGCAAGATGCCAACCGGTTGTCCCTGAGCCGCGACCGGCGTTTATTTGCGCATTTTTATCTATTTTTCGAGCAGGCCAAAAAACGTCCGCGCAACCAGTTCGGCGCTCGCCTCGCGCATGGGTCCGTTCGCCGTGAACGCCGAAGAGGGATTTTTCGTTCCCGCCAAGCTGAGCTGGCCGCGCTCCTTTATCGTCGGACGAGAGGATGCGCGAATATTCCGCGAACGCGTCGATCGGCTCGCGATCGCGACGAGCCATCGATAACAATATCGGCGATTTATCGGGAGGGAGCAGCTCCGCTCCCTCTTCTCCCTCGAGTGTCCGCGCTTTTGCGCCCTTCGGGGAGACGCGTGCGCGCGATAATAGGTACACGATACGATGCACGCATACAATTTCTATTGTATTCCGTACTTTAATCCGCTTTGTACCGCGCTCGATGATACCGCGTCGAATTCATCCTCAACGTTGAAGCTCGAACGTTGAAGCGGACGATCTTTCGAAGAAACCGTCCCGCGAACCGCGGCTCTTCGCCGGCGAGATTAATGGACTTTTGTTTTCGCCGACGGCGCAACAACGACGCGGAGAACAAACAACAATGCATCAGCATACGAAATATCTCGCTAACGCTTAATATTCGCCGTAATAAGCCGCGATAAGCAACGCTCAGCGCTACTGTTTGCGTATCGCACATGTCCAATCTTATTCGCATCCGTGTACGCGGACGTATCGAGTGTCCCGCGTCTGTGTAATTTTCGTACCAACACAAATCGATCATTCCCTGACGTAATATTAGGATAACCGATTGCCCTCGCGCATCGGCGTCCGTTTGCTCCGTCTGTTTGCCCACATGTGCAGCGGTGCGTCCTCACGCGCGTCCTCCGCCGCGTCTTGAAGAAAAAAGCCGCGCGTTATCGACGCGTAGCGATAACGATCCTCGATTTTCCTGTCTTCCCGGCGCGGAAACGCGCCACCGTCAGCCGAACCGGAAAAGAAAAAAAAAGAAAAAAAAAAAAAAAAAAATACGGAATGTCCGTCGCGTTGTCGCGGACGTGTTCATCGGAGCTCATGCGAGCGAGCTGTGCTCGTTTAATCTCTAGGGAGCATGGAGGGACGTAGCGGGGGGGAAAACAGATTCGTGGTACAGGATCAAAGATTTGCAGCGGGGAGAAGAGAATGTTTCCTATCGCAAATTAGATTTGAATGTAAATTAGGATCACGAGTACAATCCGAGGCATAACGCGAAACATAACGAGCAACACTTAAACGCGATCAATCCCGCTTTGCATCCAAGTGAATCATCATCATCATCATCATCATCATCATCATCATCATCGTTGTCGTTGTCATCATCGGCGCCGCATAAGTAAAAACCTGCTTCGGGATTGATCGGCAGACGACTGTTCGCAAGAACTGAACGATCGTGTTTCGCTGCGAATGCATGCCATTAGCTGCGTTACGAGCAGCGTTACGAGCGGTTTTTTTCTTAACGAAACGTATCGCACGGCTATTAATTTCCCTTATGAGAACGGGTTAACGGCGTAAAAACGATAAAAAGCGGCGAAACCCCATGAAAAGTACGAATGCTTTTGATTCGCCGGAGCGTGAAATAACGTTACTTAATAACGCCGCTGCGCGATCGCTCGCTTGCGAGATCGCTCGAGTCGTTTATTGTCCCGAATATTAATCCCGCGCCTAATTTTTCGTAATTATCCCCTAGCGACTATCGATACGAGATATCGATACGTGCGATTCCGCGGCGGGTTTGAAACGCCGGCCGGTTTCCGCGCCGGAATGCCGGACAATGATCTCTCTCTCTCTCTCTCTCTCTCTCTCTCTCTCTCTCTCTCTCTCTCTCTCTCTCTCTCTCTCTCTCTCTCTCTCTCTCTCTCTCTCATTCAGTCGCCGTTGCGAAAGGCGCGTTTCCAATTCTCCGGTCTCCAATCCGCGGAGATCTCGCGCGATAAGAACGGCGACGATAATCCCGCATCGTGAAAAATTACGGCATCGCTATCGGGCGACGTTTGATTAAGTCGCGCGGCGGCGCGACCGGAGCACTGGCGTGATTCTAAAAAGAAAGAAAAAAGGAAAAAGAACCGCCGCAATTTCTGGTAGCAGTGATAGCAGGCCGTTATCACGCTATCTCGATATGAAATCCGAATCGTGTCCAAACAATCGAGAGATACGCGAGAGATATTTATATAATATAGCGTCGTAGCGATATACCGTGGAGCGAGCGCGCGCAGTCGGAGCTCGAGGCGCGAGATTCGTCTTAAATCGCGGCGCGTTCACCGTACGAGATTATCCTTTCGTGGAAATTACTCGGATTCGAACACAGCCGGTCCCTTTAAATTAACGGTGCTTTACGACACGTAACCGTCGGCGGCGGCGGCGGCGGCGGCGGCGGCGCGGCGCGTAACGCGCCGCGCCATTCCCGAGAGAGCGCAATTTACGCGCCGTATATGGAAAATCCTAATTTAACAACAAGAGATTTGCAATTTACGCGCATTTTATAAGTCGAGTCATTACGCGGCCGTGGAACCGTAGAACGGGGACACGCGCGCGAAATACGCGTGTGAGAGAATTTTCGACAGCAAATCATCAGTCAAATCTCTTTCCTCCGGTCTCGCGCGTCTTTGAATCCCGAACCGTGAGATGTCAATGTTTTCCGAGAACCTGTAGTCGTCGGTAATTGTCCTCCTCGCTCATTCCCGCCGCCGCAGCCTCGCCGCAGATCTTGAGCTCGCTCCGAGCTCCAAGATTACGCGATCCGCGAGAAATCGCGAAAGCCGAGGGTGCCATGTCGCATGGCTGTTTTCGATGCTTGCATCGAAAGGATATCGCGGGCGAATTTATCGCCTGTTTCGCCGGCTTCTTCTGCGGCGAGCGAGAATGGAGAATCGTTACTCGAGCAGGTAACTCTAAGCAATCGGTTTCTTGCTCGCTGCATAATTATGAATTCCTATTAAACTCGCGCCGTAAAAACGCGCCCGTGTGTGCGTGCGGCAGTCACGTTCAAGTTTGGACGATCGCGGACACGAGCGCGGAGAGGAAAAAGAACCGATCGAATTCCTCAATCGATTATTCATTTGTAAGAAAAACGCCGCGCGCCACCGCGGGCGAGAAAAAATGACGATAAAATCTCGTGAATCATTCCCGGCTGTCATCCGGCTAAAAGAAAAATTGATACGTCCGGGCGGACTTTACGTAAGAGGAGGCGCACCTGCGGCAGGCGTATTACGTTAATTATGTACTATACTCGCGATAACGATGTTCATTGCTTAATATCGGACGCCGTTGCGAAGATGAAAGATTACATCGCAGGCCGCGTATTTATTTTCGATTTACCAATTTCCTCCCGCATCGATCCAGCGTCGATCTCTCGTCACCTTCGCTCTTTTTAGTTTGCTGCCGATGCAAGCCGAAGCGAGAGCTCGCGAGATCGAGCCTCTTCAGAGACGGGCTTCTTCCTCTCGATATCGCTCGATATCTCGGTATCGCTTGGGTGCTCGGTAACCGAGTAACCAAGTAACCAAGAGACCAAGTAGCGAGGCGCACCAGGGCCTCTCGAGACGGGCACGGGGAAGGGAGATGAGAGGGGAGAGACGACCGAGAGAGCCGTGGAAGAAAACAGCGCCGGCCTGAGAGACGAAGGGCCAGAAGAGATATGCGCGGAAGAAGAAGAAGAAGAAGAAGAAGAAGAAGAAGAACAAGGAACACAGAGACGGCGGATGGGCGAGCAGAAGCCCGAGAGGAGGAGCACGGGGAAAAAGAGCGACCGGGAAGGTTAACGGCCTCCGCGGAACACACAGAGCCGCGATAAAGAGGCGGGGGATAGCCCCGCGGAAACCGCAGGGAATTCGAGCCGATCGACGTAATAACGTCGCGCCGCGATACCGCGACACGCGTGTTCCACCGAGAGACGGGATAAAGGCTCGAGACAGGCTCGCATTTGTTCACGGCGAGGACGCCGAGAGAATCTCAGCGGAGAAGATGAAGAATCCATCCCCCGTGCTCCACGAGGAAGGCTTCTCGCTTTGGACTCTCGGCTCTCGCTGTATCGATCGAGCGATCCTCGCGAGCGAGATTAGCGGAAATCAGTCGGAGGCAAAGTCAGCGCACCGGCTTCGCGTTAATGCAACGCGTGCCAGCGTGCAGTTGCGCTGCGCCCACGTTTAAGTGCAACCGGATGTGCAAACCGTACCAGCGAGCCTTGGAACGTGACTCTCCCGCGCGCACGCGTTCGCGTGCGCTGGCGACACGTCGGAAACTTCTCGAGTACCGTTCCGAAGGATTTCTCCGCTCGACGCTCGACGCTCGACGCTCGACACCTAAATATACGACGCAACACGGCCGATCGCGATTTTTACTTTCCCCCCGTGCCGGTTTCGCCTCCGTCTCGCCCGTCTCCTGCCAGCTCGCTGTTCATATCGCTCGCCTCCGGAGATTTCAGAAATGCAGTATCCGTAATTAACAGCGCGGACATCTCGCGCGCGATCTCCGTGCGTAAAGATAGAAGGGAGCGATAAAAATACCGCGCCAATAATTATCAATTCCATCCTGATTTGATTCCTCCTCCTTTCGCTCCTCCAGATGCTCCTACTTTTCGCCTAGGAACGAGCGCGAGCATGGTCCCCCTAGGATCGAGACAACTTTTCAAAATCAGTCGAGTCTCACCGTGCGTGATATTAGCACATACACTAAGCTCGCAAATTGGGTCTCTTTTTCAGCATAATCGTCGACGCCGCGGGAACAACGAGACCGGAACGGCCAGGGCCGGTGAGCAGAGAACCGATACGATCGTGGATAACGCGTCGTTGCTCGTAATCAGCGATACGCGATAACCCGGTATAACGCAGGAATTGCATTTTCATAGTTGGCCCGAGTCGCGCCTTCGTCAGTCGCGAGGAGACGTTTCATCAACGTCTTGATCGATCAATTCTCGTCGCGTCCTTCTTTATCCTTCGATATCCATCGAAGAATGGTTGTAAGAATGGTGTGAAAAAAACCATGTTTCCCTCGCTCGCGCTTTGGAAACGGAGAGGAGGGAGAAGCTCGAAGGCACGGGAATGCCGACTGCAGCGAGACTGTGCGGTCTCGCCTGCTTACGCCATTGACCGAACGCGATGGAAAAATGTTGCGCATAAAGATTCGTAAAAGCAGCCTGACGTAAGGCGCGTGACGTTTCGCGGGCTTCGGATCAGCTTCGGAACTCTCGGCCGAGAGTGTTCGCGCCGAGAAAACGCGTACGCGCGCGTTCAGGAATGCTGTCCATTAGAAAAGTCGGAGCGCGATGGCGAACGCGACTCACGGCGGTGCGCCCTTTTTCTCGGGCTTCGATTCGCGCTCTTATCGCGAGGTTCTCTCAGCGCAAAGCTGCCAGCTGCTTCGAGTTGGATCGGATCGAGAGTCGGAGTCCGGTTTCGCATCGGATAGTGATCAAGATAATACCACGCGCGGTATTATTGATTATTTTCACCGAATACAGAATTTTACAGAATTTATAATAATCATTAAAGAAACACAACGATGCGTTTACTTCTCTCTCGATCGTAAAGTTAATCGGTTAGGCGGTGTTGAAGCAGCCATCGAGAGGCGATCCAAGCTCTGATAAATCGGAGGATGCCGGCCAAAGAAAGGGGAAAACGTTAAATTGTCGTCGCCGCCGCCGCCGCCGCCGCCGCCGCCGCCGCCGCCGCCGCCGCCGATTCAATAATCGAGTCCGCCGCGCACGGTCAGCACGCATCGCTCGTCCGATAAAGACCTCGATGAGTGATCGAGGGGTCGCAGCAGCGACCGATTTGCCGATCGGTCCATCGCGAACAGCGGAGGAGAGAGTACGATCGATCGTTCATCGTCGATCGTCGATCGTCGGCCGTCGGCCCGCGGAATATCGACAAGCAGTTTTGCAGCCGGTGGACTGACTTACCGCCGTCAGGCGGACTGTTCGACGAGTCACGAACTAGGAAGCTACGCTAATTGACCTTGTGACGTCACGCCGCTCGGGAATGAGAAAATGAGCTGACGTAGCGCGCAGCTACGTTTCCTGCTCGGCAATGACGTCGCGGCTCTCTGCGAGATTTATAGATAAATCGATCTCCCCGACGTCGATCGCCGATGTCGGAATGACCGGTTACGGTGTAGTAAATTGCCGAGTCGCTTTTCCCGCCGATCTTACGGTTAAACCGGCCGGCCAATATTCCGTTGTCGGTTCCCATTGCCGCACGCAACGACGTTGCCGTTTGTTCGTCG
The DNA here is from genome assembly GCA_020341155.1 of Eciton burchellii. Classification (NCBI taxonomy): domain Eukaryota; kingdom Metazoa; phylum Arthropoda; class Insecta; order Hymenoptera; family Formicidae; genus Eciton; species Eciton burchellii. The sequence continues at coordinate 1,374,795 of JAHMML010000043.1, read as the reverse complement.
TAAAACTGATACGCGTAGTTTTATTCCCACGATGGGACACACACGCGGGCCAGGGACGGCCCGCCTTGATCGCGGAAACGATTCTCCGCATGTATCGATATCCGCTCGGATCAGCTCGGAAGGTCAAAGGTGTCTCTCACGCGATTCGCCTCGGGGTCGGGATTAATTTATTCCGAGCCGTCGCCGTCGTTTACGTCGCAGCGCGGAAACGAAGAAGAAAGCGAACAGATCGCAAAGCTGTGACCGCGAATTTCTCTCGATCACGAGCGATAAGCTGCTACGAGAACCCCGTCACGTTGCGACATTCGCAACATTTGCGACATTTGTCGCATGCTCCGAGCGCGATGCCAATCTCGCGTGCTCGAAAGCTGTGCCAAGGGGGCGGCGGCGGCTTTCATCGCGCTTTCTTTTATCGGCTCGACGTTAGAACTCCCCCCCCCCCTCCCTGAATTTAATTGCAGAATATTCGCGAGTGTCGAGATTGCTCAATTAATCTTTCTCTACGTGATTTGCGAGCCAACCAGCCAGCCAGCCAGCCAGCCAGCCAGATGAGATTAAAAGAGACTCTCACCGCGTAAGAAGACGGAGGAGCGCGGCTAAAGTTTGATCAAAGTTTGAGAGCCAGACCATACCCTTTCTCGAGTATCACCCCCGCGGGAGGATGGCGTTCAATCGAATCGAAGCATCGCGAAAGACAAGTGCAGAGGGTGAATTATGCGTCGCGTATTTGACACAGCATGATACGACGACTTACCTCGTGTTCCGGCTGCGGCATAGCTGAGGAGAGAAACATCGTTCGGCATCTCCATCGAGAGATCGTTTATCGGTGCTCGATCGTAGATATCGGCGTAGAGTAGCTTCGCTGTAATTGCGTGTCTGTAAATTACCGCGGAATCAATAGCTAAGCGCATAATTATCACGACGATAATTACAGCGTATCGCGTATCGCGAGCACAGATCTGAAATAATTTCAAGGACAGTTAATTACGAATGTTCCACAAGATACTTGAATGAAATTAACGGTAATCTCTTACGTAAAACGGTTTTATCAACGCGTTTGCGTTCGCGTTCGCGCGACGAGACACTATCTGCAAGATTGCGAGAGCTTGTAAGAGCTTCTCACATCGAATCGGGCGGGGGAAGGGGGAGCGGGGGGGGGGGGGAGGACGAGGGAACGGGACGGGATGACGGGAGGCGATTGAAATAATACACACGACGTCGGTTCCATGTTATTTTGTAATAATAAAATGTATTAAATAGATAGTGTTGGCAATACTTATCAAACTACATTTTACGTTTTCGAGTGTTACATGAGACTTTGACTCCGTATACGAGTGCGTATACCGAGTGCTTGTTACTTTACGTAACAAAATGAAAGAAAAAAAAAAAGATCATCGGGGAGAGGAAACGGTCGGTCGATGGCGGCGTCGAGGGGCGACGGAGGTCGCGAGAGAGAGAGAGAGAGAGAGAGAGAGAGAGAGGAGATTCAAAAAGAAGAAGAAGAAAAGAAAAAAGAAAAAAAGAAAAAAGAAGAAGAAGAAGAAGAAGAAGAAGAAGAAGAAGAAGAAGAAATGTCCAAATCAAAGAATTCATCCTCGCGAGGAGACACACGCTTGGGCGTTCTCTCTCTCTCTCTCTCTCTCTCTCTCTCTCTCACCCCCGTTCGGGAACTTGCCCCGAGGCCGAAACGGCGTACATCCGTTCCCTCTCCCCGTTACAATTCTTTTTCCAAGCCCGCGAGTCCTCTGACAACGAAAACCTATACGCAACTGACGGTTATCATTGGTTATGGTCCCACTGTGGATCAGACCGAGGTCGTTCGAGTCATAGCCGTCCGAAGGGACGAGGGGTTCCGTTTGCCCTTCGCCGTTGAGTCGTTGACGATCGCCGATCCCGATTCTCGATCCCGTAAAAATTCCAATCGTAAAATCGTATCAGTCATGTCGCAAGATGACAGACGAACGCGCATCGTGGACGGTTGATAATCGACGATTCGTAGCCAGGCTAAAATCTTGTCGCACGTAAACTGGCTAGAAAATCCTCCGCGCGATCAAAGATAAAATGAAAGATAAAATGGAAGAAAAGGGATAGAGATCCGGGCGATCGGATTTCGGAACGACACGTTCGGAGAGATGGCACGCACGCTCTCGCGAGAGCAGTCTCTCGCGCGGGTCAGACTCGAACGACTTCCGCCAGCCTATCAATTGGCTCCCATCGTTCCTCTCTCATTTCGATTGTTCGCACAAATATATAATATACATTTAACATGTATCACCGAAGACACTTTTTTTTCTTTCACGGCCGACCGCCTGCGCGCGCGCGCGCGCGCGCGCGCCATGGCCTGCTTGTGTGCCTGCTCGCGAACGGGGACGATCGGCCGAGTATCACATTTAAGGCATTTAAGTATACGCAAAACGAGCTTTCGCTTCTCTCATTTCTCACTCTCTCGCTGCGAGATCTCTCATCGAGTCGCGGCGAGAGACGATCACCTTCCGCCCGGCCAGGGGAACCGGATTGCGTGCTGGCCGACGAAAGAAATCGGAAAAGGGACTCGGAAGTGTTACGAAGGAAGAAACGGGCCGCGAAACGAACGTACGCAGACGCGTTTTCGTGTGGTGTACTCGTCAGGGATGTACTCTCTGCGTGTGTGCGTGCGTGTGTATATCTGTGTATATCTGTGTAGGTGCGCGCATGCACCGGGGACTTGCGTATATGTACGTGTGTACATGTGTGCAGGCGGGATATCGGTTTCCTCTGAGAGCCAAGAGATCGACCTGTTTCACATTACATCGTAACGCGCGTTTATTACATACAGCATGTAATCTATGAAGAGAACGCAGTATAAAATATTGTATAAATATATAAATACTTGATTGAAAAAATAAATATATTAAATTAAAAAAGAGACACATACACATAAGGTATATTGTTATTAATTATTTTATCATTAGATATTTATACGCAGAAAATGTAGATATTTGATATGCAAGGGTATGCAGGTCAAGTCTATAACAGGAGAATAAACGCGAGGCTGGCTTGCGGTACTACATAGGGTCCCTCGACGCGTCGGAGCTTGAGCAAAATGAATAAATTAACTTTCCTGGAGAAACGTCAGCTCGACGACCAAGTCCGAGTGGAACCGAGCGCCGCGTTCACGGTACTTTAACTAATTTCAAAGAAAGGCCGAACACCTTGGGACACCTTGCGGGACAATTACTGCAAACGTAAAAGGGGGAAATCCAATCCGCAAAGGGCTAAGCGATGGTCATCGGAATCACGAAAATAAACAGAGAGATCAATAAACGCGTTTCGCTCACACGATTGAATTCATTGTTGCTCCGTTAATCATTCCAGTCATCGAACTATGCGTACGAGAATAAAACGGAAAATACTCGAAGAACTTGGGAAATAATTTCAATTTAAAAATAATAGCAACATATATATATACGCGCGGCTATATGTATATATATTGGCGTTACATTACGAAATAAAGAATTTTTTTAAAATTCGAAAAATAAATTAAACAAAACTATTTCTCTCGTCCTCTCTCTCTCTCTCTCTCTCTCTCTCTCTCGACTATTCTACGCATCTCCTCCTCTATAAACGGTAAACGGTGATCTCGCCGATCTCGCTGACAAACGGACGGAAAGACTTCCGTTTTATCCGGTAATTAAAAAGAAAAAAAAAGCAAAGGGAAACGAAAAAGGGGGAAAAAGAAAGAAAAAAAACAGGCGATGGGGGGGAAGAGAAAAGATAGGAATCGGACGAAAATATAATCAGACTCGTGCCTCTTTTCTCTACAGAGCTTCGTAAAAAAAAACCAACAAAAAAACAAAAAAAAAAAAACCAAAAAAAAAACCAAAAAAAACCAAAACGAAAGAATCCCGCGCGGCAAACGAGACGTAGCGAGCCCGCGATGAGGAAAAATCAAACGGGCAGTTTCGATTTCGAGCAATCGAAATCAAACGCGCATCGAACGGAATCTCGTGGGCGAATCTCTTCGGGACCCCAACCGGCGCCGCGTCCAGTAGCTTGTGCCGTTTTTCGGAAAGAGAAGCGCCGGGACGCCGTGTATCGTTGTTTCCGCGTGTCTCCCCCCCCCCCCCGCGACCAACGGCGAACGCGGACGGCGCGTTATACCTTTAATATCCTTTTCCCTTTCTTCCCTTCCGTATTCCCGCTCTCCCCCCGCCCACCCTTTAAAAACGACCGAGCACGACCGAATAGAAACGGCTGTCTACCTCTGATTTCAGCTAATTTCACCGTTCTGCCCCCCCCCTCCCTCCCATGCGTCTTACAATGCGTCTGTCTTTGCGTAAGAGGAGACTTTCACTCTTCACCGCGTCGTCGGTCTCAGTTTCGTCCTCGTCTTTTTCTTTTTCTCCCTTTCTGCTCCCGTCATGAGTCTCTCTCTCTCTCTCTCTCTGTTTCTCTAAGAGCGCGAACAGTAACGAACGGCTGAGAATCAAAGGTATCATTTTAATTTAGTTTTCTCTTTTTTCTTCTTTTGAATTGCGAATTCTTTTTCGACAATGAACTATTGAAACTGTCACATCGAATTGAACATTCGATCGTTAGATTGGGACACGATGATCGAATCGAAGAATTGACAATTTAAAGATTGAAAATTCCTGCATCGTTCTCACAGATTTCGTCGTCTATCGTCATTCTCGCAATTTTGAATCCGAGACTTTTATTTTTCCTCGTTACATGATTTCATCACATCAATGAGAATTACACAGCCAGTATTCGTTCCTGGATGCAAGAATCCCAGGATGATTTCTAATAGATAAGCTTGCCGCCCAAGATACCCGGTAGCCTGATTCCTATTTCTATTCCTATTTCCATAATTCATCATTTATCATGCGTTTCGATGAAATGAAATAAATCAAACGAAATAAAATGTTGACATTGTTAGAGTTTGATCGAACGGAAGTCCCGACGCTTCTTCCTCGAGCTCCCGCTCGCTCGCTCGCTCGCTCGCTCGCTCTCTCTCTCTCTCTCTCTCTCACGTCTGTAAAAACGTATACGTGCGACGTAAAACGTGCATAAAACATATATCCTAGCTAAATTTTGAGGCTCTGCGTGCGTAATGCGTGAAGTACGTATATACAATTGATTATAAATAGCCTGCACGTGTGCGGCGGGGGACCGCCTCTCCTCTTTTCTCGATTCCGCGACGACGGCGATTGTAGATTGACAGGATTAGATTGACTGATATGGCGGGATTCAATGCAGGTAGTGATGATGATAATGATGATGATGATGACAATAATAATGACAGAAATAACACAATAATATTAATAATAATAATATGACCAGGTTAAACCTGATTTTGGCGACCGAAGCATCGTCGACAGCGGACTACGATAGGATGCGACTTGACATGACAGAATAGGAAGCACTCGCGTTTACATGTAGAAGAAGAGGAGAATAATTATGGAGAAAACCGACGGAGCAATCGGTGGAAGCATCTTTCGACAGAAACGTTCGTGTTTGCAGCACTGATTACGAGAATGTGATATCGTAAATATAATAATAATAATAATATAATAGTAGTAATAATAATAATATAATATAATATAATATAATATAATATAATATAATATAATTAATAATTATTAATGATGGAAAAAAATAATTATATTAATATGATGATAATAATAATAATAATAATAATAGAAATTAAATTTATAATAACAAAATTTTCTTTCTTGCTTTCATCATATATATAAATTAAACGTTTCTTGCATAAGCATAAGAGTTTAGCGCTTATATACAGAATGATATTTCGATTTTCGGAAACCACGTCAGCTCTATAGGCGTGTTTGTATCATCTTGTAATAGTATATAGTCACTTTATTCGGTTCATTCGGGTTGAACGGTGGGTCGACGCTCACCCGTCGTTGAGGCTCGCGAGTGACGAACGCGACGATTCCTACACACGGTTTCAAACTCGTTTCTCATACGAGCTTGCGTCACAAACGTTAAAAATGTATCTTTGAAAAATCTCACACGACCCAACACGCAAGCTTCGCTCATGCTGCTCTCCCCTCTCTCTCTCTCTCTCTATCGCTCTATCTCTCTCACCCCCTCCCCTCCCCCTCCACCCATCCGCCCTCTCCCCCTCTCTTTCTCTCTCTCACTCCTCATGCGCACATGCGTACATGCGCACAAACAAACACGTGCTCGCTCTCGTTCGCTCAAATATTTGCGCATCAATGACAGCACGTTTGTATCAATAGTAAATATCTCTATATGCAACGGATACCATATTTTTAGCATTATAGTTATCACATTTTTTTTCTTTTATTGGGAAAGGGCGAAATGTACCATGAAATAAACCGGCATCACCATATAGCTGTGCATCGTGTCGTTCGTGCCGAAGTGAGTGTCTCTCTCTCTCTCTTTCTCTCCTCGCCACGACCACGGGATGCAATAAACATGATCGCTGAATACATGACGTGTACACATGCGTACGTAGAAAGAAAAAAGGGAAGAGAAAGGTGAAAGGGAAAGGGGGAAGGGAGGGAGGGAGGGAGGGAGGGAGGGAGGGAAAAGAAAAGAGGAAGAAGAAGAAACAACAAGAAAGGGAAGACGGATTAACGGATTCCTCGCGACGAGGGAGAAGCGCGTTGCCGCTTCCTCGATCATCGAGATGAGCGCGCGTGTGTGCTTTGTGTTTCCGTGTTTCTTCTAACGTAAAACGCATCTCATGTTTTTTTTTTTCACGTGCTTATCGCTGTCGGGACGCGAAACAGCAATACGGACGTATGCAGTTCAATCACACCGCTTTCACCCTATTATCACCCCTTACCTACTTCCCATCTTTTATCTACCTTGCTTCCTCCCCATCCACCCCCCGCCCACCCCTCCCGGCCGGTTCTATCTGCTACTGCATGTTCTCGCTCTTTCTTTCTCTTCCCCAATTTTTCGCCGACATTCACTCTCTCTCTCTCTCTCGTCTGGCATTCGCATCGTGTCTACACTACGCTATGGAAGACAATCGAAACTCGCGAAAAGGCACCTGTGATTTTGTTATCCGCGCGAAACCCCGGGCGGAACCGCATCACTGCGACGAACGAACGGCGCACCTACCTGATCTCCCGGAGGACACGCATCCTCCCCCCCTTGCGCGAAGAGAACGCCCGTTCCGTCCGCTATCGTCGGTCCGCTCCCCCTGCACGATGAATAAAACAAAGAAAAGAAAAATCCTTAAAACTAATCTCCACTACTCTACACGGTCCATTCGTGAAAATTCGTCAGAAAACGAGGCCACCGGCCGAACCGGGCCAAACAAGTCCACGGCGCACGTTTGTTTCAGAAGATTCAGTCATACGTGCCTCATCACGATTATCATTACCTCTCCCTCCCCCCTCCCGACTTCTCGCTGTCGAGGGCAACGAGGTAACGCGCCGCGTAAACGCAAACGGAAACGGAAACGGACGGAAGCGGAATTCGCAAGATTCGCGTCGCCTGGGGAGCACAGCTTGGCTCTGCTGCTGCTGCTGCTGCTGCTGCTGCTGCTGCTGCTCCTCCCCCTCCTCCTCCTCCTCTCGTTTCGACCGCACGGTTTTCATCTCCCCCTCCTTCCCCCCACCATCCCCCCGTCCTCTTCCATTGCCGAAAAGTGGCATGAAGGTGTGGATCCGAAGGTGTGGATGCGGGGAGTGAAACGGAAACGTAACAGCACGCGGTGATTGCGCGTTCCGGGAGAACGACGGATCGATGGCCGTTCCTGCAGCGCCACTCTGATCGATCCCACCCGGATTCATCACGGTCCTTCGCGCACAACACCCCTCCCCCCCTCCCTCTCTCTCTCTCTCTCCTTCTCTCTCTCTCTTTCTCTTTCCTCGTCACTTTCGCTCGCTCACTTCACAAGTGTTCACTCTCGCACTCTCCTTTCACTCTCGAGACAACTTTCCCCATCTTTTTCCTCCTTCGGAGAAGAAACGTAACTGTACGTGCTATTTGGATATTGCAACATTTCACCTGCCCCGGATCGAGCGACTCGCGGCACGAAAACCCAACGGCGGCGAGAGACGACCAAAGTCAAGGCAGCAGGATCAAGCGAGAACCGAGGGAGGCGCCGGAATGAGATCAATATATGGACGACACGCGCGGAAAAAAGTCACATTTCGGAGGAAACTCGCGATCGATATCCTCGGTCGCCTCCTGCCGATCCTTTCCCCTGTTTATCCGCATCGCCTCTCACCTCATCACTTCTTACGGGCACAACGGGCTAACGAGCGAGACGAGTCCTACTACTTCCGGGCTGATCTCACTTTATCGCTAAACTCGCGGCTAATGATAGGTTATGAGAAGAAGGAAGAAAACGAAAAAGAAAAAGAAAAAAAAAGAAAAAAAAAGAAAAAAAAGAGACTAAAAGATGAAAAGTGTTGATACTGATAGCATTATACAACGATAATGTAAGATAGTACATAACAATTGTGACGATTATAATTATATTAATTATATTAATTATATCAATAATATTAATAATCAATAATTAATTAATAATATAACATATAATATAATAATAATAATAATAATAATAATAATAATAAAATAGAAGATAATTGAAAGATAAAAGGACAAATGAAAATATTTGAATGAAGAAGAAGAAGGAGGAGGAGGAGGAGGAGGAGGAGGAGGAGGAGGAAGGAGGAGGAGGAGGAGGAAAAGAAGAAGAAGAAGAAGAAGAAGAAGAAGAAGAAATACAATTTTGCCCCCCGGAGAAGGAGAATCGAATGCCGGAATGCCTAAACGGAAGGAACGAACACGACAATTACTCTTCGCACATGAATTAGAAAGGAGGTTAAAAAAAGAAGAAGAAGAAGAAGAAAAAAAAGAAAAGAAAGGACGCGGCGTCAGCCTCCCCCGATGGATGATGACATTGCGGATTTTTCTCGTTTAGCTCATTCACATTCGATTCTCCTCTCTCTGCTTACTTTCCAAATATCTCTTGCAGTATCTTTCAAGGATCATCGCCTCGTTTCGTCCCGTCTAAGAAGCCTATTTTATATCTTGAACTTCTCGAAATCAGTCAAGGTGCTGCTGATCCTGTTAAATACCGGCAGTCTCGTCTCCGTATTGGGCGACAATGGCGACGGTGTTCTGGGTGCGATGTCATCGGAGCCTAGCGGACTGCACACATTGTTGCGCGGACTGGGGCTCTGCCTGGCGAGCAGGGCAAAGTCCTGACCGAAACTGAACGGTGTGGTCGGCAGACTCGCGCAGGTGGTGGTCTGCTGATTTGTCTCCTCGCTGAAGAAGTTGACCATCGAATTCGTCGGCGATTGGCTCAAGCTGGAGGACGGTGATACCGACTCGGCAGCGCTACCGAGAGAGAAGGTAGGACTGAGATTGAGCGGCTTCGTCTTGGATCCAGCACCAGCACCAGCACCGATCACCGAGCTCACGACGCTCATCTGGTGATGATGATGATGATGATGATGGTGATGCTGATGGTGATGCATCGTGTGCGGATGGCTACTCGTGGTCAGGCTGAGCGAGTTGGTTCGCAACAGGGGCGACTGACTGTAGCCATTCGTGCCGGCAGTGCTGCTGCCGAGACTCAGCGAGTTGGTTCTCATGAGACCGGAAGTGCTGCTGACTGCAGCGGCGGCAGCCGCGGCCACGTGCGACGATGCCGCGATCTGCTCGAGCAGGCTCACGCTAACGTGATTAACGGCCGTGGCGCTGACCGCGCCGTTACACGTGGCACCATTACCGGCGCCGTTTCCGCTATTGGAATTCGCGGCGAGCGCCGCCATGTTCATCAGCGGATTCAGGCTGATGATGCTCGGCTGCGTCGAGCCGAGTTGAGCGCTCACTTTCTGGTTGTGTATGCGGGCCTCCTCGAAGTTGTGGATAAAGTGGCAGCGCGGTCCGTACGGGCAGAAGCCGATCGTGTGGAAGGTGCGGCACAACTCGGTCTTGTACTTGGGATGGCGGGCGAGATTGCGCAGCTCGCTGTATCCGTGCGCGAACTGGCACTTGTCGCCGTATTTGCACGCACCGTTCTCCTCGTACGGCCGGCAGAGCTCGGTCTTGTAGCGGGAAGTTGGCTCGCTCACGCTGCGATCCAGTTTGCGGTGTTGCTCGATCAACGTGGTCATTAGGGATGTGTAGCTGCGCTTGAGGGGTGCGTGGCCGTTGCTGCCGATATTGCCGCCAGTAGCAGTGGTGTTGGCCGTGTTCGATGTCGTTGACGTTGACGCGGACTCCTTCGTTTTTGTCGCTGTGTTCTGCAATCAGAATGAGAAGACGGTTGGCGTTGGTGGGTTTGGTCAAATCGCTCGATCCGACTTCAACTATGCTGCTCGTCATTGATCGTTTGCGCCTCGCGATAGCGGATCGGAGGATCATCGGATCGAACAACGGTTTGCGTTGCTGATCGTTGAGAATCGTTGAGAATCGTTGAGAATCGTTGAACGACGACGGATCGGCGATAACTCGGCGGTTTCGCAACGTCATCGTTCGTTCGTTCGTTCGTTCGTTCGTTCGAGATAGCCTATCGGAGGACGGAGGAAATGGAAATGGCCGTTCATATTGGGAGACGACGGACATTGATTCGCGGGGAGAGAAAACAGTCGGAGACAGATATATCGACAGGCTCCAACGATCAACACGTAATTTCACGTGTTACGTAACGTAGCGAGGCGGCACGTAGCGTGTCGTCGACAGTCTCGAGTTTATTATCGCAATTAGAGCCTTTATCTAAGGACAACACACGACGCGTTTCATACAACGAGACGCGCACCGTAGAGCATGCACGTAGACGGAGCACCGTAAACAGCCTCCGTATCAAAGAGCCAATAACGAGATCTCTCTCTTGTAAATCTATAATCAAGGCCTTATCTCCCCCGAGTTTTGCCCCGAGATAGCGAGCGGAGCTAGGAAGCAAAAAAGGGAGGCGCGGGGGGGGGGGGGGGGGGTTTAGAAATGGAAAGGAGAGGAGAGGAGAGAGAGAGAGAGAGAGAGAGAGAGAGAGAGRGRGAGAGAGAGAGAGGGAGAGAGGGAGAGGGAGAAAAGAGAGAGGGAAGAAAAACGAACCAAGGGTAAACAGAGCCGCGCGGAGATAATTGCCTACGTGTATCTCGAGTGGCACTTGAAGCGCGATTGCGACAATTTGTTCCACAAAAGGTCTCTCTCGTTGGCTTTCTAATCTAACGGTTTCTTCCTGTCGTTACGTCGCCGCCGCACGGCTGGATACGGCGCGCATCTCGGCGAGGATGCGTTGTCTGGCCGAGCATAAATGCGCCGAGCGGCGCTTTTATTTTCATCTCGTTTGGCCGGTTCCGATCTTGGCCAAGCGAGCCCGAAGGGGCACGCTCGAGGCGTCTCTATTCTACTTTTAGGCGTGAGCGCCTAAAGCGACCAAGCGTCGCGCGCTATCGATGACGACGCGTCATCGCGTCCGATACGCACACCAATACGATTTTCGGGGCGCGTGCCGTTTCCCGAAATCGTGAATAGCTGCGGCTCGATGATTCGAGACAACGCTTCGTCGTGCTCCGCTGCGCGAGTGCGCGAGTGCGCGAGTTCTGATTCATCGTCTCGGAAAAAGAAGCGTTACTATAAATTATCGCACGTGGCGCCGGCTTAATGCGCGGCCCGCCCGAGTCGCTTTAAATTTATCGCGTGATACGAGACGCACTTTTCCACGGCGCGGGGCAAAATTAGCGTGCGCGACGGGATCGCGTAGAGACCGTGAAATTAAATCCTCGGATTGTAATCGAGCGAGCGGTTGTAATCGTTGACGAACGATCATCGCGTAATCACAGCGGCGACATTTTGGCCAGCGCGTCGTTATGCCGATACTTCTCTCTCTCGTTCTCTCTCACTCTCACTCTCTCGCTCTCTCTCTCTCTCTTTCGCTCACTCTCGCTCTCTCGCTCTCTCTCTCTCTCTCTCTCTCTCTCTCTCTCTCTCTCTCTCTCTCTCTCTCTCTCTCTCGCTCTCTCGCTCTCTCTCTCTCTCTCTCTCTCTCGCTCTCTCGCTCTCTCTCTCGCTCTCTCTTTCATTTATACAACATTTACACAAATGTCGCGATACAACGTGACGAGGTGCGCGATAAATCACGCGAAAGATCGCTCTCGGCCGGGATAAACAACCGATCGAACGAATCAAAGTGGAGCGGTCGAGGCGGTGACGTCACGTTTCTCATGTCGTTCGGCGGTGCCGAAAGAAGGCGTCGCGCGATGCATCGGAACGCGCGATTAACCTAGAGCGCGATAATCATCGCGCCGTAACGATAAGCATCGGAGGAGATGCAGAGGAAGCATGCGCGAGGAGGACCGGCCGAGAGCCTTTAATCTCGGCGACTGATCGCCGAGATTTCATTAGAAGGCGAGGCGGCTCGCAAAGATGGCGAGAGAGCGGAGGAAAATCTCACGAGCAAGGATGCGCTCTTGTCGGCTGCGAAGCGTGAGAGATGTTCTCTCCCACGCGGGGGGTGGGGATCGATTGTCTCATCGCTTTCCTCGTCGCTTGACTCGGACTCGGCAACATCTGGCTCCGTTTGCTACATTCGCGCTGCCTCCCTCTCCGAATGGAACGGGGCTCTCCATGATTCATCCCATCTTCTTCAAAGACGACGGATGGATACCGCGATTTGCTGCTCGATAAATAAACGAGGCACGTCGCGCGACAAGGAGACGCGTACGACGGATAACGTAACGCGCACGAGAGCGAGAGCGAGAGCGTAAGCGAGAGCGTGAAACGGAGGCTAAGGAGGAAAGAGACGGAGCCAAGGAGGAAAAGTTCTCCGCCTTTTTATCCGCCTCATCGAAAACCACAAAAACCTCGCCTCGCAAAGGCCGCTCGTCGATCATGCACTTTTTCGCAGACTCGCGCGAATCGCGAGAGGATTCGCGAGAGGATTCACGAGAGGCTGGAAATTTCCACGAGCACGTGCGCGTACGTGCTACCAGAGAGCGGGCTTGTTTGTTCCGCCTGTTGCATGCGCGCGCGCACTCTTTCGCGTAATTATTTCTGTTGCCTCCGCGCGCCAAAGTGTGCGTTAATGCACGATCGCTCGCACACGCGCGCACACACGTACAGGCTTATCTCGCGCACGCATGATTACGCGCGCATAAATCTTTGCGACGCGCTCGCGCCGACAGGACAACACGCTTCGCGCCGATTCGCCGATTCCCGAAAGGATATATTTTTTGCGCCGCTCCTTGCCGGCCTCGCGAATCGCGAATGCGATCCCTCCCTTCTCTCTCTCAAGTTGCGCGCGCGCGCGCGCGCGCTGATGAACGAAGATGACGCGAAAGTCGCTGGTACAATTATTGTTATGAACGATCGCAATCGCTAGTGTGCAATCAATCACGGGCGCTAAATCGGTCGCACGAAAGAAACGTTAGTCGGAATAATCATTAAGTTATCGCGGGATTATTTTTAACGCGAGTCACGCTACGAGTCACGTCTCGAATCATCGCTCCGCTACCACGCGGCATAATTAATCAGTCTTCCACGAATCCCCGACTGCGCGAATTCTTGCGCGCAAGTGCGCGCCAGATAAGATATTGTCACAAGTGTATCCGAGTAAGCACCCGCCATTATCGGATATCTCGACCCCAAGTCTCGTTAAATCCGCGCTTTGCTCATCGACGAGGTATCCGCCGCTGGCTTATCCGCTGGCTTATTCGCTGCTATTCTCCAGTCCTTCAAGGGCGAACGAAATTTCTAAAGGGAGATTCGCGTTGGACAAGTCACACGACGCGCGGTACCAGCGAATCGTTCGAATCTGAAAGGAGAAAGCGGAGAGGAGAAAATTATCCCAGAATCATCGCTCCGGGATCATCGCTCTGACGTCGAGCTTTTCGTATTCGTGACATCGCAGGCCGAGAGAGAGAGAGAGAGAGAGAGAGAGAGAGAGAGAGAGAGAGAGAGAGAGAGAGAGAGAGAGAGAGAGAGAGGGAGAAGACTCGGGTCGTGCTGCGAAGAAAAGAAACACAAACCGGTCGGTTTTTCCCCGCGGAGGTCGCGATCCCGCGAAACCGACGACGACGACACAATCGCAGGCGGTGTTCCCCCCCCCCCCCTCCCTCCACGTCGTCGATGAATCAGCCGGAATTAGAGGATTCCGTTCGGGAAAGGCTCCGAGTTACGGCTACGTTTCCATTTTTATCGGGTCCGCGCGAATTGATCCCCAGAGAAGGCGTGGCGAGCTTTCATTCATCCGGCGAAACCGGTAATGTTCGACGATAAAAAGGGTATTTTTAAATCCGAGACGCGAGCGAGATTGCTGCTCCATGTGGATCACTTTTCTCGTGCGAGATAAGATTCTCTGCCTTTTCGCTGTCGTCGCTCGAGATTGGCTGATTTAAGATCGCAAATATTGATAAAATACTCGCGCATTCGACGCGATTCGATTCGATCCGATTCGATTCGATTCGATTCGAGTCTCGCCGCTTCGACTCGAATACACGCGGCGCGTTGCGCGTTGCACGCTGCACGCTGTTCCGCGTATTAAACATCGGACAATGACGATTACTTGACAACAATGTCCACCGACAGGCAGACAGATATCGATCCGGCCGGCTGCAGGAAATCGCGCGACGGTTTTGCAAAAATGGCGCGTCGCGGAACGCGCGCGTGATTCACGCGCGTTTAGCGCAACAAACGTGCCTTTATCTCTGCGAGCGGTGGCTGCCGGAGGTTTTCGACGACGTCTTGCGCGCCTCGACGGAACGGTAAATAGAAAGCGATAAGCGACGCGCAGTTATCACGCCGCGCCATTCCCTCGCGCGGCGATGTTTACGCAATTACGGCGGACAATAAAGGATGATTACGAGGGATTCGCGCGTCAACATTACGATCGGCTTGTTTCATGAGAGTGACATAAGCGATTTCTGGAAAGAGAGCGAGGATCGCGATATTCGTCCCTGATGGACGCGATTGATCCGTTGCCCGTTGTCAAGACTGGCTCCGCTCTCTCTCGGGGGCGGAAAGTAAGCACAAACTATCGGCCAATTATTTGTCTGGCCGATCACGGATCGACGTGACCGCGCGCGGCTCCCTCCCCTCCTCCTCCTCCCCATTGTTGAAGCGCGCCGTTATCACGCCGCGGTGTTGGATTACTACCGATGCGCGCATGCGCATGCGCACGGCTTGATAAAAACCGGACAGGAATGTCACACCATCATCGCGAGCGTGTCGAAATCGCGTCGCCACCGGAAGCGGCGGGTTAAGCCGAGCGACACTCTGCGAGCCGGGCGCTTTGGGACGTCGAAGCTAGGTCAAAGGTGAACCCCGTCAGCGCGTAAACCGACGACAGTTTGTCACGGCATCGATCGGCGATCCTGTCCGCGCGGCCTCTGCGCGGCAGAGAAGCGAAGACGCGCGCGTCTCGCGCCGCTCTCACCTTTCTCTCGAAACAAGATAAAAACGCGCGTCGGTAATCCGCGTTGAAGTTGGACACAACTCAAGGTCGGCAAGGACGGTGAAAGTACGCCAGCGTGTTAAAACTGCTAAAGGCAATGCTGATTATTCGTTTAAACCACATCGCGGTTAGCGCCGCCAGAAATCTTCCTGGCTGTGGTTGCAGAGAGAGAGAGAGAGAGAGAGAGAGAGAGAGAGAGAGAGAGAGAGAGAGAGAGAGAGAGAGAGAGAGAGAGAGAGAGAGAGAGAGAGAGATCCAAGTAAACCAAATCTAGTATTCTTCATGAGCAATAGCGATAGCAACAGCGATAGCTTGTCGATAATAACGATCCTACATTTGGCGAACGTAGAAACCGCAAATAGCGACCGTTTACGAACGCGACATCGTCGATTGTTAACGAGAACCGCACGCGAGCTTGGAGAACGCGCGACAATGCTCCTCGATCGGCAGCCTCATTGCACTTTAATCGTTTCCCCCGGACGGGAAAAAGAGAAAATGAGAAAAAGACGAGAGGAAAAACGAGAACGTGACCGCAAGCACAGTTCGCGCGCGCGGGTTAAGAACGTGATTCCCGAAGGTCAAAGGTGAAAGTAACGAGAGGACCAAGTGCGCAAAGAGCCGCGAGAGGCGGAGGAGGAGGGACCAGCTGAAGAACGAGCATGGCGCCGGCCGGTCGACCGACTGAATGGAACGGCGGCGCTTCGCGCATCGAGTCTTGCGTAATCGCGCGCCTCGGCTCGGCACACAGCGCCCCGCCGGGCCTCCTAATTATCCTAATTACCCGTTTGTCCAGTTTTAGAACCGATCACCTCCTCAGCTGCCCGTCCTTGGCGCGAAGGGCCTCGCGCGCGCGCGCTCTCGTAACCGCCACCGAAAAAAAAGCCACTCGATATTTTCAGGGACACTTTACGCTCTCCGTCGCGTTCGTTGGTCTCTCGCGTAAGTCGAGTCTCCTCTCATTTAATCATCAACCCGTGTTCGAATTTACATCTTGCTTTGCGCGCGCGTGTAATTATCTAACGGTGCGTTAGATGCTTCGCGAGGTGCGTAACCGTAGTGCGATCAAGTATCACGCGACCCATACTCTCTCTCTCTCTCTCTCTCTCTCTCTCTCTCTCTCTCTCTCTCTCTCTCTCTCTCTCTCTCTCTCTCCCGTTCGAACAATAAATAGATTACTTCGTCCTTGTCACTCCCCTTCGCTCTACCGTCCTCCGCTCGTCTCTTGCTCATCGGCCAACGGACAAAAGAAACACACGAGAGTCTCGTCGAGCGTTTCGCTTTCCGGCCCAGAAGAGCGTGTCGCCCCTGCGTTTTCTTTTTTCTTTTTCCTTTTTCTTCTCTTTCTCTCTCTTTCTTCGCGTATCGGGCAGGAGGAGATTCGCGTGCAACTCCGGAAACCGCGTGCGAACTGCAAGCCAGCGGCCTCTCCGCGCGGGGAAGAGTGGAATTCTTCGAGATATTCTGGCGAGAATCGAAAGGGCGCGTCCCTCGACAATGTCCCCGCGTAATTCTATAGGATCGAGTGAAGAGACACGTCCAAGCGTCGCGTGGATGAATAAAATAATTGTCATCCGCGCGCGCCTATACGCGTCGGCGTTTATTCCGCGATGACGATTCTCGCGCGGCTTTCCACTCTACTTCTTCCGCGCGCGTGAGACCGGCCCCGCTCGATCAAAGTACACTGGCAATGAACAACGGCGACACGTGAATCAGAGCCGATAGCGGGGAAACCGCACGCGGAAATCGCCGAGCGTGTCGCGCGCACAATAACGAGTGAAAGTACAGCAGGCTGCGCGCGCGTGCGCGAGCTTTAATTTCTTCGAGGTGCGCGTCTCTCCGCATGCGCGCGAGTCGAATTGCGAAAAACGCGGGAAGAAAAGCGATTGGGAAACTCGAGGGGGAGGAGGAGGAGGAGGGAGATCGAGCTCGATAATTTATGCGCGGATAATCGGCATGTAATGACACGTTGCGACGCGCTGGAACTAGCACGTTACACGCACCGTGCGTGAAAGAGAGAAAGAGAGAGAGAGAGAGAGAGAGAGAGAGAGAGAGAGAGAGAATTAGCAGCCGCGCGCGGCACAATGATTATCTTTCTCCCTGTCGCGTTTCGCATAATGAAACGGCGAAAGTGCAGGATGAGAATCCGCGTCGGATATCTTTTCGCCCGGAACGAGCGAGCGTGAGTCATCGCGAGCGGAATCGCGCCTCGAAACGATCATCTTCGCACGATCGAAAGCTTCGGTCTCTCGTCGTTGAGCCGAGGCCTGAAATCGGCCTCGTTACGCAACGAACGGAAGAACGAAGAAGAAGCGCAGCGTTTCTTCTTCATCGACACATCTCGCGCGCGCGCAAGGGGGAAAACTTGGGAAAGGGGGAAAGGAAATTCCGCGGCGAGTCATAAATAACGGCCAGATAACGATCGCGTATCGGTTCCTCGGAACTTTCCTTCTCGATGTGGAAACGCGCGAGTGCCCTCGGAACACTCGGCGGCTTTCCGTGAACTTTCCACTCCCGCTCGCGCTCGCAACCGGTTGCGTTTCACGCAGGAAGCATTTTCACCGTTCGCGCCGTCATTCTCGCGTTTCGCTCACGCTTCGCTCGAATGGCCGCTTCCGTAATCCGAAATAGCGTCAATCCGTTATCGGAAATCGGCGCTGCAAGAAGCAACAAGATCGGAGCAATTTCTGACGTTTGCAACATCATATCGATTTGGCTTCGCTTTGTCACTTTATCCGCAGTCCATCCTAACCAACTTTAGCAACTTTCGATCCTGCTAAATATAACAAACAGATTTCCGCACTAACTGTAATCGAGACGATCGCGGTCTTCCTCGTGTTCGTCCATCTGCGCTCGAGGAATGTCGACGAATGCAATTTAGGCAATTCCTTTCCTAGGATTTTCGGCAAAGCTCCGCTAATCACTGCTGTTGTCGGTCTAAGCCGACAAAGGTAAAGGTGCAAGGTTTATGGCTGGGCAACCATTGTAAAAAGAGGATCGTGCTGAAAGATCCTAACCTCGGAAAGGCTGGTATCTCTGGTATCATTGTGTGATGAAACGTCTCTCTGGGATATGAGAATACTTGGAATCGCTGGTAACATCACGTTATTACCATGAAATTCTGATGCAAGAGAAGCTACGTGATAACGGCATGTATGCGTCATCAGAAGCGGAGAGGGAAGGCAAGGCTGATTTGCAGAATGAATTGGACTAGTGGACTGTTCAAAGTCTGGAAGACAACAAAGAACTGTATCAGGCCTTTTAGACGGACAACATTTCAGTTTCGACAATTTCTGTCCACAAGGGCAGATATTATCAGCGTGTGTGTGTTGCCAAGATTGCCGAGATTGCCAAACCACAACAAGAGAGGTGACTTCTTGCACGCTACGGGCAAACTGGATCATTAATATCACGTTAATGTCCGACTTTGATGAACGAAACAATCAACGAAGATGAAGAGTAATTGATACATTTATGCCTGCCCAAAACGAATTACGGATAAACAATGTTTCTTTAGCCAACGAAAGCCCCAACGAATATATTCGACGACACAGGAGGTCACGAGTCAATTACACATTGTATCACGTGACCAACGAACGTACAAGCTCTTCAAAATAGTCTTGGCTCCGCGGAGTAGGGAAACGAATAAAGAATCCAAGCACGAGAGACGAGCCGAAGAATTCGTATCGATTCCGAAGCTTGCAATCCCGAATGAAGCTAGTCCGGCGATGCAGGGACTGCGGCGGCGGCGGCGGCGGTTGTTGACACTGGGAGTCGCGGGGTCAGTCACGGTTCAGTCGGTCACGACCGCGCGCATTCGGATGTACGTGCGTACGCGGCTGGCTTAAAGTTGGTGAAATACGTCGCCGAGAGGGAGAGCACGCGCGATATACAATCGCTGAAAGATCGTAACTCATCGGCGGAACAATGCAAACGCGGTCACGTTCCGTAAAAAAGACTCGCGCGCGCGAGTATGACGTACGAGCCGAGTGCGCCATTCACGGCATCTCGGATGCCGTAAGGATGCAGCGCGCGTAACGTCGTCCCGAGGATTCCACGTTTCTCGCTGCCCGATAAAAGCAGTTGACTCGATCGTCGAGACAGCCGCGCGCCGTCTCCTCCCGTCCTCGCCCGATTGATTCGCATTCTGCGGGTTTTGTCGCGAGTCCCGCGCGATTGAACACGCGAGGCAGCAAGCGTTCGGCCGCAGATCCGAGAACGAGGCGTGGGGCGCGACCCGAACAACGGCAACGCATGCCGCGGACAATTAACGACAATTCCGCGATCGTGACGCGTCGCCGTGTCGCGCCGCGGTTCCAAGGTGTCACCGACAAATCCACCTCAACGACGAATCATCCGCGATCGCCTCCTTCGGTATGCAGTACTGGCGCGCGCGGTCAGCCGCGGCCGAGTAATCGCCGAACCGCGGCGACATCTCGCTGCCGCCGTCCCCYCCCCCCCCCCCCCCTCCCCCGCCGCCGCGGCATGCGTTCCCGCGTGTACACGTAGGTGAGCCTTAATTGGCCGCAAAATGCGGACGTCGCGCGACGCGGCCCAATCGGCGTATCGCGCTAACGCGACTTGGAGGCGCGATCAAATCGATTAATCGCAGCGGGATTAATCTGCCGCCGCGCGTTCGCTCGCGCGTGCCGATGCTTCATATGCCGCGTGATCGCGGAACGACATCGACTCTCGATTCGCGCGCGGATCCCGAAAACAAGTCGACTTACTTTCGCTGCGAGTTTAATGATGGAGACCGAACAAGGCGCGAGCAAGGCGCGCGCGGTACAACAAACATCGAGACGCGACAGCAAACGCGAAATATAGCGTATTATACATAATACATGGGTCGTCGCTGGCGGAACTTGCCGCTGAATTCGATTAGTCCGCGGTCGAGAGACGGTGTCGCATGCAAATTAATCGGGAATTAAACGGCGACATTCCCGGCTCGCGCGATCCGTGCCCGTGCGCGGCATGGCGGGAAAACAGTTGACTTTCCTCTTTCCGCGTCCATCTCGGAGAGAGGATCTCTCTCGCGCACGCGATGCTGAATTCGTGTCGTCTCCGCACGAGCCGTCGTTATCGCGATCAGTGCTGACGAGCGCGAGCGAAGACGCGCGCACGGCACGATTTCTGGATGCGCGTTCGTGCGTTCATTCGACTTCATCGAGAAGCGAGATAGCGTGACTCACGGGCGCTTAATGGGACCCCGGCCGAGCTGCTCTGGCGATTATTGCTATTATTATCGTCCGCTTCTCGATGATACGCACGTGCCGGAATATCGATGATGATCGAGACGCAGGTCTCTCCCGAAATCCCCGAAAATTCTCAACCGTCCCTCCCAGGGACGACGGAAATGAGAGAACGAACTCGATGAACGTTCGATTGACCGTGCTCTTGGCTCTGACGTACAAATATTTAGCGTCTTAAACCATCGCGGCAGAGAAATACTCGCGGAACGCAATGGAAATCCAGAGCCGAAGCATCCGCGATCTATCTATCTCGCGACTCGACGGATAAATATTCACGCGCTCGGAACGATGCGCAATATAAATCGGCGGACTGATTTCATCGATCGAGATAAACACGAAGCGCGCAGGAAGCCGAAACACGCTTCTTTCTCCCTCTCTCCTTCTCTCCTCCTCTCCTCCTCTCCTCCTCTCCTTCTTCTTCTTCTTCTTCTTCTTCTTCTTGTTCGCGGCCGCGTATTCATCTCGCGCGCGTTTCCTCAACAGCGGCCTTAATAGAAGCGCCGGTAACAACAAATTTGGAGGCCGAGCGATTAACGAGCGAGCGGATGCACGCGCCGCGAGTCAAGCTGGGCAGGAGGACCACGCGCGCGCGCGCGCGCGGGGAAGCGGGGAGGAACGGCGGCGACCGAGGCACGTTTTGCACGCGCGGCAAGCAGGATAAAAAGGAACACGCGCGGATGATATATGGATATACTAAAATACGCGAATGCGCGGGGGCCTCGCGGGCAGCTCGCGGGCACCTCCGCTCGTAAAATAAGACGCCGTGATTCAGGCGTCGCTCGGCCGCGTGACCGCCAAGACTTTCCTGTGCGTAAGAGCCCCGCTCGGCTCGACGCACGTGCGTTTACGAGCGCTTGCGTGTGCGTGCGTGCGTGCGTGCGTGCGTGCGTGCGTGCTCCGCGGAGAAGGCTACGTTGTTTTCATGCTGCTGCAATGCTGCTCTCGGCTCCGGCCGGGTTTCTTTGTCTCTCGCGTCTCCCTCCCTCTCTCTCCCTCTCTCCCTCTCTCTGTCGTCCTTCCCCTGCTCCTTTTTTCTTCTCCCCTCCCCGTGACCCCTTATTTCCCCCCGGTCGTTGCGAGCTTTGCTCTTTTTCCTGCGAGAAAACGAGAGAACGAGAGAACGCGGCGGACTTGAAGGAACGTTATCGCGAGATGACGAGCGATCGGAAATGATTTCTATGCGATCGCCGAAAACGGCCATCTTCCCTTCGCGGGGACGCTCCACGAACAAAATGGGATATCTCACGGCTCTTCCCGGAACACTGCGATCTGTGCCATAAAAAAGTTTCCATTCCGGAATTCTAGTATCTTCTTCCGCAATCGGAGATACACACGATAAGATAAGGAACCATCGATGCAACTTTTAACGCCGCAGTGCGACTGCGAGAATATTCCCGACAACGTCGGATTCGTAAGAGGGAAGAGAATCGCGTCTCCCCCTTCGCCTCTGGCATCACGTGGATTTCCCGTAAGAGAGTTCGCCGACACTTTGAAAGTGCCGCGAAAGGACCGCGAGCGGCTGGATGAAAAAGAAACTCGTTCGTCATCGAGAAATCTTAATGCCGCGCGTAACGATCGACCAGCCTGCACGTCGATTATCCCCG
Organism: Eciton burchellii; assembly: GCA_020341155.1. Taxonomy (NCBI): domain Eukaryota; kingdom Metazoa; phylum Arthropoda; class Insecta; order Hymenoptera; family Formicidae; genus Eciton; species Eciton burchellii. The sequence goes on along the minus strand of JAHMML010000043.1, from coordinate 1,352,545 downwards.
AAGGGGATTCTCTTCCGCAAGAGGAAAAGAAAAACAGAATCACGGCACATGGCTGGTATCGCGGAACGAATTAACGGCAATACCGAGTTTCCGGCATCGCTCGCGCATCGCGAAAAATACCTGATTGCGGTCACGTGCGACCCTGCGCGCGCGCGCGCGCGATCATCTCGAAAATAAACGGCGAGCGTGGACTATCATGTGGTCTCGAATGCGTTTCCGCTTCGCGTTATTATTTCCTTCTTCAACCGGCCGCTGAATTAATCGCCGATAATCGGCATATAATCCCGCTCTACGTCTCGCATCTCGCAAACAAGCCGCGCCGAATTGTAAACGCGAATCAATAACGGCATTATTAACGGTCTCGCTAACATTAGCTATATATATATATATACATATATATATATATATATATATATATCTCTTGTCAAGTTTCAAAGCGACGCGCGTCTATTCATTAATCACCGAATCATCAAACGATTCCGCGCGGAATTTGAAACGTCCCTTCGGTTGCGAGGATTAATTAATCGATCGACCGGTAACGAACCGGTAACAGCCGGTGCGAAAGCATCCGCGCGGAAACATGCATCGTAATCGATCGATAATCGGTCTAGCCGAATAGTCCCGCGCTCGCGCGTGTATCTTACCGATACGGCGATTTGGCGATCTTGTCGCGACTCGTCTAATTTACGGCCTTCATTCTCGCGTCACGGTCGTTGCGTGATGCAATAAACTGTTGGCTAATAAACGAAAACGCTTCTGGATCACTGTCTCGTCTATCCGCCGTTACGTGAAACAATCTCGGAGGGAATATCGCGAGACTGTTGGACGTAAAGTCGTTCGTAAAGTGTGCGCAATCAGCGCGATCGCGCGCCGAGAATAACGCCGAGGCGGACTAAAAACGCGGCGCGTTCGGTTCGCGATCGGAATCGAAAGAGGAAACCGCGCCGGGAAACACGAGCGCTCTCGTCGAATGACCGAAATCGCTGAGCGATTTCTTTCCGAGAGCCGAGCGAGCGATTCGCTCGTGTCCGCGACCCCGCGAATGACCTCTGCGCCGGCAAAAAGCGCGAACGCGAGCGAGCACGCGGATTAGCAGTCGGCAGCTTTAATCGGGAGGAAAGTCGACGGACGGCGAAGGAAATTTCTCTGCGATGGAAACTGCTCCTTAATTGAGCCGCCGCGTCGCTCTCGCCTAATCGCCGATTTATCGCGCGAGAATCGAGAGGGAAACGAGTCGATCACGTGTTTCGCGCACGTTTTATTCCGCCGCCGCCGCCGCCGCCGCCGCCGCCGTTATTTGCTTGCCCGTTAAAAGAAAGAGACGTGAAATCATAACAGAGACGGTGATTAGCCACGGTTCATTAAACACGGATCTCCCCCCGCCCGGCCGCCAACCTTTCCTCCCTCGCTTTCGTTGAACGCACTTGAACGGCGTCGATTACGGGAACACGAGGCGTAATCGATACCGCCGGCGAACGGAAACAAAACCGAACGCGCGGGAGGGAAAGAGAAAAGAAACGCCGGTCCCGGATTCCTTCCCCGGGAGCGCGACGTTCCCCTCCCGCCCACCTATCTTCCCTCGATGCGCGCGCGGATCGGAAACTTTGAGAATCGTCGCGTAAATCAAGCGTGGTGAAAGTGACATCGAGAGCCGTCCAGAGACGCGACCGGACTCTCGCTCCCTCCCTCCCCCCGCGCGCGCGGGTCATGTGTCTCCCCAGGCGGGATTCTTTAAACGATCATAATCCGCGAGATGCAACAAATCGCCGAGAGCGAAGCTGCGAACGAGGGAGCGGGGAAGCGAGGGAGGGCGGCTTTCACCGAAACTTCGGACGTGCCGTACGGAAGAACAATCGATCTCACGTCGATTTAAACGATTGAACAATAATAATTTAAACGCCGCGATCTTGCAATGCAATTGAGTGACGTGAGAATTGACCGCCGCGTTGCGATCAATGACAAAATAACGTCGGTGACGTAAACATGGAACGTTCCGTGCGGTAATTTCTCCACGGATTGTGTGTGTGAGAGAGAGAGAGAGAGAGAGAGAGAGAGAGAGAGAGAGAGAGAGAGATTCAGGAAAGTTTGAGGAAAGTGGCAACGGAAAGCACAAGGTGCACGGAAGTGCCTCGCGCGCTTCCCCCCGCGTCTTTTGTATTGCCCGGGCTCTTTTCATGAATATGGGAAAGGTACCGGCCGACTTTTGACATCAAGGGAATCCACCACCAGCCGTGTCCCGCCGGCACATCGAGCAGCCGTTTTACGGCGATTCGCGATGAAAGATGCGCCCCGGTGACCGAGTCATTACGTAAAAAGACACGTCTGTGTAATGGAAACGCTCGACTGAGAGAGCTCTCAGTCGACGGACTTTTATTTAGATCAATCGACCAACGAGCTCTGCTGCTATCTCTTGGGCGGTACGCTCCCGTTCGCGGAATTAAATGCGCGCGCTCGAAAATGTAAACGGACTCGCTCGCGATAAAAGGTCACGTATTGAAGCAGACGCTAAAAGCAGACATCGCGATCAAGTGACGACATTCGCGTGGACACGCGCGTGACCGCCGAAATGACTTTTTCCTTCCTCCGACAAAAGGGGGGAGGGCCCAAAAGCCGCCTTTCCACCGGATTCCACAATCCTGTCCCAGATCGTCGACGTCGCGATATCACGGCCGTCGGATTTCCGTCTGTCTCGGCTCGTTGTCGGCTCGAGCTTTTTCCTTTTCTTTTTTCTTTTTTCTTTTTTTTTCGCGCATCACGCAACGCGAAACGTGAGAAGCGGCAGCGTTCGTCGAGGACGAAAACGGGCCACCATTCCGCCCGTCAGCCATCTAAAAGATCGGGATCCAACAAAAATCTCGGCAAGAACCGGCCGCATCTGGGAGAACCTGCCTCGCACAAAGCCCCTTACGGGCGAGCAAGACATGGAGACATGGAGAATGCGCGCGCGCGAGAGAGAGAGAGAGAGAGAGAGAGAGAGGGAGAAAAGTTCCACAAGCCGATGCAACGAGTTGCAGGGGCGAGTCGTCGCTTTTTGTCGTGGCAGAGCAGGTCTTTTCAAAAATATGAGAAAATTTGTTTCCGACTACACAGAGATGCGGGGCACAAAGGAGGAGCGATGAAGAGGGGTCCGCGTGCTACGCCAATGGTGCCGGCAGAGAGTCGACCGGCACAGGAGGCAGGGACCAGTGCACAAAGAGGGGTCTCTCTTCTCTCTCTCTCCCTTCTTCCACCTTCTCTCCTCCACGCTCCTTCTCGCTCGCTCGCTCGCTCGCACGGTCACTCCTTCCTCAGCAGCGGCAAACCTGAAGCAACAGGTTCCTACGCCCCTTCTTCGTGGCTCGCGTTCACCGCGAACGGCTTTTTGTTGCCGCTGCCGGTGTACCGGGGCACGGCACGGTGCACGCTCGGGGCGAGGTTTCCGCTTTTGGAAAAATTCAGGGGATTTTGTTGGCGCGAGCACGCACGCGTGTTTCTGCCTCGCGGAGAGGCAGACCCGCGGAAGGATGTCGAAAGAGTCGAGACAAACGAGTTGCATTGTGAGAACCGGTTCCCGTACGGCAACATTAAATATAGAAATCGCAGCGGCTTTAATAATCTCAAAGCCGTTCTCGTCTTTATCTATGCGGGGCCAGCGGGTAGAGCTACGATAATTGCGCGGAGGGAGAGCGCGGGTATTAAAAACGGAATACCGCGTTGGCTCGTGTGTCGTGTAAATACAGTGCTTCGGGGAAGCGCTTCCAGAAGCAAGATGAAGCGAAACGTATAACGAAATCGGCGCGATGTTCGCAATCCCGCGTTTTTCTGTCTTTTCTGTATTCAGTTCTTTTCCCGTTCCAGCACCGCGCGCCAGCTCGACATTCCGCTATCCGGCGAGTTTATTTGGCAGAATATTACCAGAAGCATCCATTGTCCATTATTCCAGTCGCGACTCACGTCCGCGGCATTTCCATCGCTTCGCATAATAATCCATTTGCGCGTGACTCATCGCGCCGTGTAGGCCAATCAATGCGAATGCCATTAGCATTTTACGAGACGTGGAGAATTTCTTATGATACAATTTCCCGACAAAGGAGACCCGCGAGCCGCGAGCCGCGAGCCGCGAGCCGCGGCGACGCGGCGACGCGTCTTCGCACGCGCAGAGAAGCAGCGAGCGAGCATCGAGATTTCGACAGCGCGCGAGAGTATCGACGCCGAGTATCGAAAGTCGAAAGTCCCCCCAATCGAACGAGTTTCGAAATCGCGCCGCGGAGAGAAACCGCCGAGGAAAGTTATCTTTGCGCGGATGTCATCCGAAAGGGCGCGAGAGAGAGAGAGAGAGAGAGAGAGAGAGAGAGAGAAACGAGCGAATCGCGCGATTCGCGAGAGGGGGCAAAAGGCGCGAAAACAGATCGCGAAAATGAGGATGGGGACGGCCGAGCATCGCGCGCGCTGTGATTTCGCCTTTCAGTTTACTTTATCGGTTTAACGTGACAGCCGCGCCGCTTTTTCCACGGCTCGTCTCGCGGGGATCGCGCTTCACTGGATCACAAATTGCGCGAGAAGAAAGAAAGCGCATCGCGCAGTGAGGGCGAGTGGAGAGTCTTGCGTAATTACGGCGTCGATTTCCGCGAAAATGATAAAGGCGAGCAAAGCGCGCCCGTGCACGCTCATCATCCTCAAAGCGATCTTTCCTCTTTCTTTGCGTTCGCGCCCGCTTAACCGTGTGCGTCCGCATGATAATAAAGCGGAAAGTGACGAGCGTGCGACTACCGGCTACCGGCCCGGCGTACCCATACCGGAAATCGTACGTGATACACCAGCGCTCGCGCGCCATTACGCGGCCAAGACACGGCGACACGCGCGGCAATGCTTTCTTCAAGTTCAACGGGGAATATCGCGGAATCGACGATAATCGAGAATCCGAGAGTCGCCGGGCCTCGATCCTCCTCGTCTATCCCAACTGCTCGAGAGAGGATCGCAGGCTCTTCGCAGCGAGCGACGAACGATGCATGAAACGAGAAAAATAAAAAGAAAAGAGAAATAAAAGGGCGAGGAAAAGTAGTTAAAGTAGAAAAAGAGAAATTAGTAGGTAACGGAGCAACAGGACGACAGAAAGGCAAGAAGAGACTATCAAAATAAATAGACGCTTCCGCGAAAGCGCGCGGAGAGATCCGCGGGGCGGAGGGAACGAAACAAGTCGTCGCTATTTCGCGCTCGATCGCTCGACGCGTCGTACATGCGCGCGCGCGCGCACGCTGGTGCCTGTACAACACACAGCGCAGGAAAAATTGCGGTCTCGCAATTCCTCGCGTCGTGTGAGGCAACGCGCGCGGTATCCTTGTATTATTCGCCGTAATGGACGGGCGAAGGATAAACAACGGATGAAAACGATGTTTACGGAGAGATCGCAATCGTTTCTGTCGCAACGCGCGCGCCGCGTGTGGATTCCTTGTAGCTGAATATTAATTAAAACGGGCATGCATGCGCGCGCGCGAGACGCCCTCCGAGGGGCTATCATTATGTCCGAGTTTACTCCGTGTGTACGCCGTGCGCTCTTTATTCGATTTATTCGCGTTTACTCGCCGCCCGCTCTCCCCCTCTCTCTCTCTCTCTCTCTCTCTCTCTCTCTCTCTCTCTCACACACACACACACACGGGCGCGAATCCATCTGGATTTTTCATCGATCATCGCCACTCGCGCGTTGTATCATGATCGTCTCGCCGAGAAGAAAACGAACCCTGCCGATGCTGCATTAATTGGATTCATATATTAACAGCGATACGCCACGAGGTGGAGATCTCGGCATCGGACAACGATAAGGTAAATGTAAATTTCAGCGAGCCAAACTTAATGGTAAGAATAATCGCGAGTGACGCTTCTTCACGCTCGCCCAATAATACAAGTTCCGTGCGATAAATCGCGGCTGACGCGGGCCCCCCCTGCCTCGCGGCATCGCCTCGCGAGGTCACGACAAAAGGTCTACATAAATACGCAAAACCGCCATACAAACACATAAAAACCAGCGAGCTCACGTTTAACTCGCGAAAGCGAGACGGCGCGCGGGCTAGAGGACGGAGGGGTGTGGGGAGGAGAATCGCGGCGAATAAATAAAAGATCGGAATACGATTTCGATATCGCAATCCGCGGCGCGTATCCAGGATACGGGCATTTACAATGTAAAAACGCGCCGACAACGCGCGCGTGTCGCTCGCGAAACAATACTCGAGCCTCGATTATTCCGGTCATTACGTCAATTGGACGAAACGCGTCGCGAGTTTTCGATAGCGTCCGATTCGATCAATCGAGCTAATCGAACCGGGAACGACCGCCAGGCGAGTCGCGAGTCGAAAGAAATTACCGCGTCGCGGTTAACGACGCGTGTTTAGCCATCGACGCGGGTCCGAGTCTCATTTGGCGTTAATTATATTCCCGTATCCGTTAGAGCGCGCACGCGCACGCGCGCGCGCGATCGCGATCTCGCTCGTGTGTCGCCGGCGACCGCGCGATCGCGAGGCGGAGCGAGAGAGAAAGAGCGAGAGAGCGCGCATTTGTTAATTGCAATATCCTCGCTCGCGCGAGCGGTACCACCAAGTGCCAGCTCTTCGAGTTCTCGCCGACGAGCACGTGTCGCGCGAGAATCGCGGAGAATACCAAGAGGAACGCCGCTGAGAAACGCTCTTGCGAGAGTCGGATGGATCGATCAAGGCGCGAGAAGAAAGAAAAGAACCAACTTTCCAATGATTCACCGATGTCAATCCGGACGCGTCAACGATCTCCGGATGCATCGATGAACGTCACGTAACAATCGTCCGTTGGTCGACATCGCGCAAAGAGAGATTCTTTCTCGAGCGGATCGGTGAACCGTGTACGCGCTTCTTGCCAAACGCTGAAAAGAGAATACCCGACGACGCGTGTTTGCGCTCGAGAGCGAGATCGCCTCTCGTCACCCTCCGTTATCTCCGCGACATTCCTTGTCAGCGGACTTCCGATGCGATATACAATCCGATTGTCGGCAGTGATTGATGTCGCGCGGCGCGTTTCCCTCCCAAAACGCGCTTGGTTCAACGAAAGAGACGAAAGAGAGAGAGAAGACTCACTCGCGTACAGAGAAACTGTGTCTCTGGTCTCTGGTCTCTCTCTCTCTCTCTCTCTCTCTCTTGGAGGAGAAACCAAAGAGAGTGTTGTGGCTGGTTCTCTCCGAGGTGAGAGTCGGCGCCTTTTATTTACGTCGCGCGAGAACGCGAGCGAGTTCGAGGGCTTCGGAAGCAACACGGCGCGCCGATTAACGCGCGAAACCGTCCGCTTTTTCCGCGGCGCTGCTCCGCGAATCGCATTCGTGCTCGGCGGAGGCTCGGAAGGCTAAAAATTCCGGAAACGCGGTGCCCGTCTCGGAAAAAACGTCCACGGAAACGATATTGCCCGCCCCGAGATAACGGCGGCGGCGAGGGACGATAAAGGAGAAATTCGATACGCCGAGCCGGACACGAAAGCGTCTCGTAATTGGAATCCCTTATCTGCTCGCGATAAGCAACAATTTTCCCCGATGACTAACAACAACCAGCCGTATTTATTATTACAACGTTGAGATATCTCCTTCGTCTTTTCGATTATCAATTGTCACCAAGAGACGCTTGAAAAACCTGGCGCGACCGACCGACAGGAATTCCTGAGATCTGCCCGAATCATCCAATTCGAATTTTTATTTTCCCGTCATTTCACACGCACACGCGTCAATGTGACACTTGTATTTCCGGCCGCGCGATTCCCGCCCGATGCGCGATCGTCGCGTGTCAACACGCGTTCGACAAACAACAAAGCACTTGGGAAAGAAAAGAAAAGAAAAAAAAAAACAAAAAGCGACGATGGTCTCGCTCTCCCGTGATACGTCGAGTGTAACCAAGTCAAACTATTCCGGCAGATTCGAGAGACGGGCGTGCGATAACCCGAGACCAAAAGCCACTGAGGAGATTCGGGGGAGAGGGGGAGGGGGAGGCGAGGGGGGGAAAAAAGAAGAGGAAACAAGAGCGTAACCGTAGCGTAAAGCTGCGGGATCTGTTTCGCGTCGGCGCGTGCAACGTGCGAAAGATACGCGAGATCCAATAAATAATTCCGGTACCAAGGGAAAAAAAAAAAAAAAGAGGAACCATACCATTTGTCTTTTCTATCACTCCTACGTATTTCCGTTTGTCTCTTACTTCTGTTGCTCCCAATATGTGTGTCGTTGGACAGTATTGATGAAAGTAAAGCTTGACTTCTTTACACTCTTAGAAAGATAGACTTGTGGTAGACCAGGTTGAGCGGAGAGGGAGAACGGGACCGGAGGGACCGGAAATGGATTCGACGAATGAAGAACCAATATCTACGCACTAAGGCCACGATGCCGCAATTGGTTCGAATCGCAAACGCTATTCAAGGTCATCGGATAGCCCTCCGGATTGGGAGGGCGCGCGATGCCCCGGCCAATCTGGAATCCCGATGATTGTACATGCGTGCCGGCCACGTGTGCGATCGATTTCGAATATTTGAATCGAACACGGCAAGTTTAGAATACGGATTTACTGGTCCAGCTGGACCTTCTCTATCGATTGGCAGTCCTTACCTTGAAGATGTGCTCGCTGCACTCGAACATCGGGCTACTCATGACAGCAGTCGACATGATCCTCGGTTTCGCACAAAAAAAAAAAGAAGAAAGAATCCACACTGCGTGTTGTAATCGGGAGTCGATCGCTCCAAAACGAGTTACTCCCTCGTTTTCTCTCTCTTTTTCCTTCTTGCGCGCGCGCGCGCGTTTCCCCACGGTGGCGGCGCTCGTCAAAGTCAATCTTCAGTGATGGAGTTCCACTCACACGCTTCGCCGTGTGAGGAAGGAATTCTCTTATCTCTCTCTCTCTCTCTCTCTCTCTTTGTCTCTCTCTCCCTTCTCAACAGGGGAAAAACACTAAAAAAAAACTGTCACTCGCGCGCTCCGTCGTAGCTCGCGTTGAGAGCACCCACGCGCGAAACTGTCGTATTACCGTATCGCCCGTATCGACGCCGATTACTTTACGGTAGACACGCGTGAGCGTACGTCGATGGCGTCCGGGCGCGAGCGGGGGCGGGAGAGAGAAAGGTACGTGTAGATATCTCTCTCTCTCTCTCTCTCTGTGTGTGTGTGCGCGCGCTTGGTGCGTGTACGTGCGCGCGCGCGCGCGAGCAATTGAACGCGAAACGAACGGGTTCAAGCAGACTGCGACACGAATCAACCGTCTCTCTCTCTCTCTCTCTCGCGCGCTCTCTCTCGCTCTYKCTCTCTCTCTCTCTCTCTCTCTCTCTCTCTCTCTCTCTCTCTCTCTCTGGCAGTCGCAGGCTCTCTTGACACTCGGCTTCTCCTCGAAATGCGTCGCGGCGAGTTACGAAACGATTTAGCCTCTCTCGCTTGCGCGCTGTTCTCCGAATCTCGATTCGAATTCGCTGGCACTCACTCGTTCGCGGCGAGTACTCGGCTCTCGAAGAGGGAGCTCGGGATTTATGCGTGCGTGGGTGCGTGCGTACGTTCGTCCGGCGTATACCCGAGAAAACTTGTTCAGAGCGCAGGCTCTCGAGGTTGACTGAGAGTGCCGCGCTAGCCGCGGGCTCGCGGAGGACACGCAGACAATCGGGGGAAAGGGAGCACCTCTCCGGCATCGGCCGCGTCGACCAATCGCGCGCAGTCTCGCGCTCCGCGCGATGGGGGTAGCCGGCCCATAACGTGGCAACCGCGCACGTCCAAGTCGCGCCGCCGATCGCCGACGTGGCAAACGCGCACTTCACTTGTCACGTGACTCCTCCCGGAGATTCTCCCCGCCACTGGCTTGCGCTTTTCGGCTTTCCGCTGAAGCGGACAGCGCGGGCGCCTCTTATTGGGCGGGATTCGCCGTGCTTGCGCATCATCCCTCTTGCATTGGCTCGGATCAAATGCGGGGCTCGATGGGGGTTGACGCACCCGTGATGGCGACCCGGCGACCCGGCGACCTGGCGACCTGGCGACCTTGCGACTTTGGCATGTCTTTCGTGTCTCGTGAATGAACACGAGTATCGAGTATTTATTGCTTTCTTCGTCGGTCTCGTCAACTGGACGAGGATCATTCAGGGAACATTGATCGCGGAACGCGTCGCGATACGCAATACGGAATGCGCAATGTTACCCTTCTTTGATCGAAGCGCTGGGAATATTTATCGAGAATGCCGGTGCCGGCATCCGGTCGATCCACCATCCATGCTCCATCATCCGCTCGCAGTCCAGAAACGCACCGCGAGGACGGACTCCTCCCGAGCAGCCACGAGATTGTTTCTATTATTGTATACGACTACTCTAGATACGGTTTGCCTCCCCGCCATCCCGCTCGCCACTCAAACCTAGCATTCCAGTGGTCAAGCAGCAGTAGCAGCAGCAGCAGCAGCATGAATGAAGTTCAGCTGCTGTTGAACGACGACGTGGAGCGCAAATTCTAAACAGCGGAATTTAGAATCAACTATGCGTTCTTTTTCTTTTTTTCTTTTTCATTACCGATCATTGTGACTCTTATGAGGATCAAGTATCGCTGCTAGCCATCATTCATAGTGCCGGCTTTACAACTCATTATCAAATGAAACGAGCAAAAGTTAAGCTGTTACTTAAAAACTACTTATGGAAAAATTAGTTTATGGTATCGGAATTCATCATTAGCAATCGATTGCGTTCATTCATTTACAAAATCTAATGGAATTTTTCGAAAGTTCGATTAACGCTTGGTAAATAGATAAGCAAATCTCTCTAACTTTATCTATCGTGGCATGCTGCCGCGCGCGCTTTGCAAAATCTGAAATCCACGTGCACGAAACAGAAGAAGCGAAGAAGGAAAAAGGAAGGACAGCTCGCTATCGAGAAAGCGTTCGTTACGTGTGTTCGGTAAATAATTATGATCCGCCGTTCCTCCAACTGCGCGAACAGGAACAAGCCGTTTTACGGAATCGCGCACGCCAACGTGCACCGTTGTGTTGATCGAAGGAGGAAGTGACATTTCGCGAGGGGAAAGCCGGAAGCGAGGTCGCGCGAGTAGGAAGCGGGACTGCCGTTGATTTCGCGGAGGCGCGCAATGTCAAATGTCGAGCGGGAGGTCGAGCATGCGACCAGCGGAGACCCGCTGGGTCTTCAGGTCCTCACGGTCCTCGTGGAATCGATCATCCTCTCTGGCGAAAGAAGGCGAAATCATTTGCGAAAGATTAACGGTCGATGATCGACTATTGATTCGGCGGACGTCTCTCGTTTCCGAATAACGACGAAAGGCGAGTCATAAAACGGAGAAGTCCCTCGCGAGGTGACGAAGCGATTCGGGTCGTGCTCGAGAACGCGAAGAAACCCCAGAAAGGATAACTTGACTCGAGCAACACTAATTTATCAATCACGAGGGATAATTCGCACGCTTATCGCCGATCCGATCCCTCTCGCGCCTCTCTCGACTCCCGCTCGATCAGGGGTTGTCGCGGCATGTCCCGTGACATACGGGTGCATGAGGGTGGCGCGTTGACGAATCTCACGGGGGATGGTGTTCTCCACCCCGAACAGATTCTCATGACGCTAAATATAACGGCTAATGGGAGTCAGTTTTCGTCACGGTAGCCGGTCTGTGCGCGGAGATATCAGGCCGGGACATGCGGGCTCTTTGTGAAGGGCGTTCGCGTTTAGAAGAGAGAAAGGCTACCGGCACCCCCGTTCCTCCGCGATTGGCTTGTACGGCGTGTATGACTGAGCGTGAATTAAGCGTGCTGTCCAGATTAATCGTAGAATTAAATGGCGTTCTCACCGTTTACGATATCCGCCTGACTGCGTTATTTGCTTCTTTATGAAATGGCTATCGTTCGTGCATGTAGCAGATAACAGGGCGCAGATAAGAGAGAGGGCATTAACATGGTCTGGCATAACGTGATATACGAGCTGTACTTTTTTCCACGTTTCCTTAATATTTTAACGATCTCTTTCTCGTTATCAACGCCGGGAGAAACGATATTTATTGCTCATAACGCTAAAGATATGAGAAAGTGCGCTAAAGTGCCAACACTAAAGCTCCTTTGCGAGATTTTTTAAACGAAACGTGTAAATATATATATACACATATATATGTATACACATATATAAATCAATAAATTTAAAAAGATGGCTAAATGAACTTGAATGAATAAACGTGATTGTGTATTTGTGCCAACGACAATTCTACGTTTATCCTCATGATAATTATCCACATGATAAACATGTACCCCGCGATAATAATCTGAGATTTGCGCCAAATTATCATTTCCACAAGTAAAGAGTTATTTTCGTGCAAAGTTACTTTTCAAAAATCTTTGAATTCCAAGGTAAAAAATCTTTGAGCAGCCTTCTCCTCCTCGAAGAGGCGTGAGCTCGCCGTGCGATGAAACGATGTACGAAGACTTTCGCAAGAGCCGTCCGCGCGACAAAGGGCTGTACACGAAGAGGTAGCCCAGCGTTCGGCACACATGCTTGGCGCATGTATCCATTATTATGGGAGTGCACGGAAAGTGCATGGGCGTACCACGTGGTGCGTAGACTCGTCGCGCATAGCCCGGCGGTTTTCTTGCGACATCGCATTTTTCTTCTGGATCTTGTACGCTCGCGTCGTTGTTCTCAGACACGAAAGAAGTGGGCAGAGGAGAAACGAGGCAGCCAGTTGTATTCAATTTCACCTGGCTCTTTCCGTCTCGTGTAATCCGACGCGCGAATCGACTCGCTAATGACTCGAGAGGCTCTTTCACTTAACCATTTGACTCGATTATGATTTGACAGCGTTCGCCGACATAAGCGGCAACGATAATAACGCGTAATAACGCGCATGAATCCGGAAGGATCGCTCGCTTCGTCATGCATCTCTTTGCGGAAGATCGCGAAGGTCGAATCGGCTCGCTCATCGGCTAATTAAGATGTCCCGGAAGGAACTTGCGCGCTAGTAGTATCGTGATGACACGTCGCGTTTCTTTTGATAATAAATCTTCCGCCGAGTGTCCGCGTCAGTAAACAGCTTGTTCTTGTTCTCTCTCTCTCTCTCTCTCTCTCTCTCTCTCTCTCTCTCTCTCTATTGACATCGGCTGCATGTTTTTGAAAACACAAAGGACGCATCAAAACGGCTCGGTCATTTGAAATTTTGTGTCATTGCAACTGTTGGGTAATGTTCGGTAATCACATCGAAATGAGGATATTGTTTTTGCATGTAATTTTTCTTAATTGCTTAATTCTAGCAACGAACAATGCAACAACTACAATAGCTACAATCAATTCCGGACACTTTTTGCCTGAGGAATTTTCTCTTTCCCTTCGTGACTTGCGTTTTCCTTGTTTTCGATTCTTCTTGGAATAACGGCAGATTCGTTTTGAAAAAAGATTTAAGCGGCAGGAAAGATTTCTGCGACATGGGACATTATGGCACCCATAAAAGCGTCAAAATAAAAATTTTGACAATCTTACATGGCACTGGAACAAATCTATCATCCAACAAGTAAGACAAATCAATAAAAAACAGAGATTTAATCTGTTTTGAGTGAAAGCAAAAGTTTCAGGAGGAATAAAGTTCAACAATGAGAAATTGCCCAACTAATTTTCATTAGACGATATCGCTCAAGAAAATAAATAAATGTAACGTAAATTCGTTCCGAGCTTCTCCTAAATCTAATTTCTCGGAGCGATACAACAAATCTAAATAATGATAGGACTGGAGAAGAAAGAACACAGAGAGATACGGATACTTACAGATGGAGAGTTTATTTGTATGTAAATCTTCTTCGATACGATACATTCAATGCGAGTAATTAAACTAACGGAAAGCCACGCGAACATTTGTCGATCGCTATCACGTAACGCGCGATAATAAGAAAAGCACGCATTGGAAATGTGACATGTCGGAGGCGTAATGGCGCGATGACTCGACAAATGATATTTTATTCAGTGTTCCTCGTCGAAGGAGCGCGAGATACACGTGTGGGATACACGCGAGAGCCGCCGTAAAAATCTGTACGCTCAAGTTATGTAATTAGAAAATCGCCAGGTAAAATGTCACGACGAAAATGTCACAGGGCGTTCGGGATGCGAGAAGAAGCGCTGCGCTTTGTGTCTCGACATTAATCGATGCGGATCCTACATCGTGTTGCATCGTATTACGTTGCCGATGTATTCACATAGATAAATACGAGTAATCAAAGTTTAATCATGCGCATGTGAGTCGTACGTATTTGACTTTTGTTTATATGTAAACAATAATGATCAAAACGCAGTTTCCATTCCGTAATCTTTCGTCTCTCGTAAAGCTACGATTAGAGAATTCTCTTATTTAACTGTGCGATTATAATCCGAGTGAATATAGTGAAGTTTATAAAATAATTTTTAATGAAAGCTAAACCGACGCTTTCACAAAATTCGTCATGTTTTCTAAATCACGTACGATCACTTTCTGATCCTGAAGTGCGATTCGAAAGGTCATTCTTAATTCGTTTATTATTATGCATTTATAAGCTGCCTGTCACACGTTATTATCATTACATCATATGTTACATTATCGCATTTACTATAATATATATAATAATTTTATAATATATATATATATAATAAATTATTATAATGCATATTATTATTATAAATAATTATATACATATTACATTATATATATATATATATATATATATATATATATATATATATATATATATTATTACACGCAGAGGCACGTGAGGTACGCAAGATATCACTTGGCATAAAATGTTACAAGTTTGGCAGTCCTGCATAATTTCCTTACAATCCTGTCCCGTACATTGCCCGATTGATTATCCCAAGATTGGCGCGAAATTTGCAAGGATCTGACAAGAGTGAGAAACAAAAGGGACTCGTATGCCCCGAAACGTGCAATTCCGCTTCTCGGAAAAGCGTTCAGCTGATTTGAGCACCATTTCCGATTGCTCTCGACGGACTTTCGCCGGCGTCGCCCATCCTCGGGCACCAGGTACCTGCGTAGATCACAAATCGATAGATCGGATAGATCGTTCCGAGAACTGCAAAGGCCAAGGCAACGACAACAGGCAGGCAGGCAGGCAGGCAGGCAGGCAGGCAGGCAGGCAGGCAGGCAGGCAGGCAGGCAGGCTGGCAGGCAGGCAGGCAAGCAGGCAGGCAAGCAAGCAAGCAAGCAAGCAAGCAAGCAAGCAAGCAAGCAAGCAAGCAAGCAAAGCGTATAACGACATGGGTAAATGCACATGGTTAAACCGGACGGAGCGGAAAGCTGGCTCGTGTAACGCCGGCTTAAGATAGTTCTCAGTCCTTAGCCAGGCAGGTCCTTAGCCTGCTGGGAGTCCGCTTGGCGAAAAAAGTTGTCGTTATCGGCGCGCGCTGGTAGCTTCTTCAGCTCGCGGCGCGCGAACGCCGTTCTCGCGGCAAGCCGGCGATTCCGGTGAGACTCGATCGACTCGATCGATCAAACGCAGCGGTGCGAGGACAAACTTGCGAAACGAAATGCGCAAAGTGCGGTAAACGAGATTAATCGCGCGCGTTGCGTTACTCGCGTCCCTGCAGAGTTGAAAGTTGACGGCGTCGTCGTCGAGGCAAAGACAGCTCGTCGGCGAGCAACGCCGATGATGCAACGCCGATTACGTATATTGTACGATCACGCGTCTCGCGAGCTAGCGATATCAGAATACACGTGAGTAATGACGATATCATGGAAATGATGGAGATTGTATAACGATTACGATAAAATTACGCACGCTCGCGGGACGCGGCTTCTGCAGCAAGATTCAGCAAGAAATAGGAAGTTTAATTAAACCGTGCAATGCTCGCCGCGCGATGCTCGCCGCGCGATGCTCGCCGGTCTCGTACACAGAGAATAGCCGACTATTAGAAAGTATATTCCGGAGAAACCAAACTGGACGCGAACGTTAAGCTAGATTATAACATTTAGCCACATCGCGCGCGTAAGCGCCATTAAAATCGAACGGCGCCGCTTGACATACTTTTTCGCGACATTTGTCGTCGGCCGTCCTTTGTCCGCGTATACATGTTTTACATCATTTGTTTAGTTTACGCGGCACGTAGCGCGCGACGTTAGCGATGGCGCGTGTTGCGCGTAAGTCCTTACGTGTTTTGCGGTTTGCGCTCTTACTTTCTTATTCCACGGCGTTTCCGCGGCCGGGCGCCGCTCCGATCGGGAACTTTCACATTTCGCATTAATCTCGAGTTAATGATAACCGTGAGCGTTACATAAGCCGCTAATAATTTCTCTCGCGCGTACGTACAGAAAGAAAAGAAAGAAAAGGAAAAAGAAAGCCCGACGACGTGGCGTGTCGCGTGTCGCGTCTCCTCCGGACGAATCGTGAAGGACGAAGGCGCGCAAAGGAAATCGCGCAGTCCGCGATCTGACATTCGTAGACGAAATTCGCGAAACCGGCCAGTAATGGCGCGATTACGACCGCGAACGGTCGTGGTGAAAACGCTGCACGGTCGCAGCGATCGCAGCGATCGCGCGGTAATTTCGTTCGGAATAATGCGTTCCGATGATGCGGAGAGCGGCTCGCGAGCGCGGATTATTCCGCTCATTGATGCCAATGGGTTAATGACCGCGTGCAACAGTAAAGTAATGAGAATAATGTCGGCCAGGACTAGATGCCATTATTCTATTCCCCCTACCGATCCAGCGTAGCCGGTTTTCCACTACCACGGTAGCTCGCGATTTTCGCGCACTGGTCAGCAATGGCTTTTCGTGCCAGGCGATGTTTCGTTCCGCGAAACGGAATCCCTCATTTCTGAACGCCCACAATTGGCTCTTGGCTCTCGAAAAGATCCTCCCTTCATCTGAAATGAGAAACACGAGGAGCACCTCCGTGTTATTATTACTTATAAATCGTACTAAACGTATCTGATTAGGATTATCGCTCGAATCAATGCTCTCTCTCTCTCTCTCTCTCTCTCTCTCTCTCGTCTAAACAACGTTGGGATGCTGATAATCGATTCTGGCGATCTCTGATATCGTTAGCGCCAATGAACCCCGGAGGAGAAGATTGCCTTCGCGATTCTGTCATTTGCCGATGACAGATTTCCTTCCTCAAGTCGCGTCCTCCTGCCGCGCGAAGGAGTATCGCGCGAAAGCTCCCGAGCTCCGGCAACTCGGACCATCGCTGACGAGCTGGACGAGAGAGAAATTGGACCGCGAACGGTCGTCGGATCTCGGAACGGTGCTATCGCTGCATCGTCGCGTCGCAATGAACGATAGCGCGGAGCTGCGAAGTCATTGCACCTTGAGCCGCGGCGAGCAATGCTCGTATCGCCGCGGCGTACGCACGTACGCGCGTATGCACGCGTGACCCTTGACGTGTTTTTCTATATGGGCGACAATAGTTTCATACTCGAAGCGGCTGCCTGCGGATCGCCGCGGCATACAAACGCCGCGCGCGTTGTGCTCCCTCTCTCTCTCTCTCTCTCTCTCTCTCTCTCTCTCTCTCTCTCTCTCTCTCTCTCAGCCGCGGCTTTTTCTCTCATTCGGCAAGCATCGCATCGCGTCGCGTCTATCGTCCCGCCTGTGCGTGATCCTGCGTGCATGTGCGTCGCGGAGATGATGATTTCGAGAATCACCGGAAGCAGGATCGAAAATGGCGATCGAGAGAAGATTGACGTAGATTCCCGAGAAAATGCGAATGTTCGACTGGCTGAATAGATGGAACTCGACAGAACTCGACAGAACTCGACAGAAGCGCTGAATTCTGAGATCCCACAGTCCGCGATTCCGCGACGCGCGTCAAGTCCCGAGCGGTGATTAAGCGGCAACTCTCGAGTTTCGATTTGTCTCGTTAATCCGAACCGCGCCGCGCGCATCTCCGTCGTTTTCTCATTACCGACACGCTTTATTACAATGGACGCGCCGTGCATCGCGTTGCGGCTTGACTGACGCATACGATCCAACGCAATAAACTGCAGGCGGGAAAACGGAGACGCGAGATGGGCGTGCGCACACGGCACACGATGTGTACTCACGGTATACAGCTATCCTTAATCAAACGATTCTGAGCGCCAATTAACATAAAACCCCGTCACATCCTTCTTTCCTGACTTAGCTCTTCTCGTCGTGCGTTTCTTCCTATGCGCATACAAATTCGAAGCGGCTCTCTTCACTCTTGCCTCGACGGAGAGATCCGCATCGTGTCCACCATTCATTAGCACTTGCAACACTCGTAGGACAGCTCATGTTTAACCATTTCGAATCGCCGGCTTTTTCATGCCTGCCTTCCCGGTATCCCCAGACCCTCGGCTCCCCTAACTGCCCATACGTTGTCGTAAAGGAGCGAAAGAGAAAGGGAGAGAGAGAGAGAGAGAGAGAGAGAGAGAGAGAGAGAGAGAGAGCGATCTATACGAAAGGTTCGACGGAGAGGGGAGGAATCTGGCGTGCACTTGGTCAAACAACGGAGGCTCTATGGTGCCCCACGTTTATTGGCGCTTCTAATTCGGGGGCGGAAGTGGTCGGGAGGCAACGGCGAAAACAGACCTCACGGATTAAAATAGCCGTTAGAGCGGCCGACCACTAAGCGCTTTGTATTTACTAATTAATTAACAACACGCGGCCCCGCCCCCCCCCTCCCCTCTTCCTTCACCGGGGGACGGCAGTGATCGGTCCGTCCGCAAGATCCGTTTCTCGGTGTCCGTGAAATGGGACCTAACTATAGCCGTGCAATTCGCATTAGCTCGGATAATTCCAGTTCCAGCCTCAGGTAAACGGGATAAGATCAGTTTTGTCAGTGTGCTAATATTTTTTAAGGCTCCGTCTGCGGCGAGTGTTTATTAGAATTTTGCTGAAGAATCTATATGTGCCTCGGGCTTTATTGCACGCTCGAGCGGCGGCTTTTTGCATCCACGTGCGAAAAGTATGGCAGCAGTCGAGGGCGATCGCTGAATCTGTTTGATTTACGATGGCTTTAAATCGAGGCGATCCGTTATTCGTGAAATTTTACGTTATTATATATCTGCACGCATATATATATATATATATATATATATATATATATATATATATATATATATGCACACATATATATATATATATATATATATATATATATATATATATATATATATATGCACACATGTATGCGCAACATTTGAAAAATCGAATCTTTTACCTAGGCAGGAGACAAGAGGAGAGTTTTACCTTCCGGGAGGTCTTTCGATTACTTATTTTTGTAAAAATGGAAAGACGGGCTCAGGTAGCTTATTCTGTTAAAAACTCAACTTCTAAACAGAGGTTCTCAAATAATTTGAGATACAAATTTTCAATCTCTTTCATCTCATCAACGTATGAAAAAGTAACTTTCTCAATTAATCTGTCAATGTCATTTTGCTTCTCTCTCTGAAGCAAGACGATATTCGACCGTAAGCCAGCGATGATTTTTGAAGCTAGAGAAAGCTCTTTCACAAATTCCCGCAAGGAAAATTCTATTGAGCAAAACACATCACAGTACAGTCTCTTTGTTCTAGAATGAAAGAGAAGAATTTCTTAAAGGAATTCGCAATTCCACGGAAAGCACAATTCTTCAAAAAGGGATCTTAAATTACTTAAATTACAGAATGGAAAAGCTCTTCTCGTGATTGCATTGTGTTTCGTGTCATCTGTGTCACCGCATAGCGCGATTAGGAAATTATTTCAGCGGGACGGAAAACACAAAAAACACAGAAATGTAGAAATACTTGTCGCCCGGTGCTCAACGAAAATTTGAAGATTTTATTTATCATTCGCGTAAGCTCTATTCCATTTACTTTGACACATCTCTTATCACGAACGGCGGATATGCATGACTTGACTATTAATTAAGATTCGTTATTGGCTCTAGCATTAATGAAGATACATTAAACCGGTTTTTAGTTACATTATAATATCCGGCTGATCAAATTATTTATCCATGACGACAAGGTATCTGCTAAGATAAGAGATTCTTTGATCATTTCGGCTAGATTAAAATAAAAATTAAAATTTTGCACTTTTCGCAGATTCTCGTAGAAAGTTCTTCTTTCTTCCTCTGGAAGAAAGAAATTCTACGTTTTATTCAAACTTCTTTATGAAAGTTCGTGAGAAGCTTTTTAGGTTTCTCTCTAGCTTCTTCGTCCAGATCAAGACATAAAGATTTGAGAAATATCATTGTTGCGAAAAGTGAAGCAAAATGATGAGATGAATGAGGAGAATTATTATCTCAAATTCTTTTTCAGATAAATACATCGATCAAATTATTGAATTCTCTACGTAGAAGTTAAACTGCTGACGGAATAAAGTATATCTGATCCTGTTCTCACCTATTTTCACAAAAAGAGATAACCATCAGCAGTAAAATATCATAGAAAGATATTTTAACCTAAAATGGTTTTCAAAAAGGGAATATAACCATAATAGAGATAAATTTTCAGATATAGTTTCTAAAGAACACATCTAAATGAATTCTTTTACGTGTACGTTCTTTATGTACGTTCTTCGTTTTCAAAATTGTGAAATTGTGAAAGTACATTTTCATTGAAAATGAATTTGAAATGAAAATGAATTCAATTTTCAATTGAAAGACAATGAGAATTGCCTGTGATCGAATCTTCGTGATCTTGATACTTGATGCTAAGATCAGCTTAAGAAATAGAAAGTAAACGTGTTTTTATGATATTACGTACAATGAAAACTATAAAGATTATTATTTTATGAATCATCATTCCCTTCATATCGTTGATCCGTGAATACGCGAGTCGCGATGCTTTGCTTCGCGATGATGGCCCAAATTTTCAAGTATACTCGGTGTGTAATTATCAACAAGCGTTATACTACTCGATAATAACAATTCGTCAAGCTCTTTGACTCGCTGATAAACATCCTATCAGTTTTGCTCGTAACGATTCTGTACCCGATCACGATATCGTCATTAAAGTGACGCGAATTAACATCGCTCGCCAAATAATTTTACTGACAACTCTATCCGGTTTATCCGCGAACTCGGCTTTGCCGACTCTTCGAAAGTGAATACAGCGAGTGAATACGATCTTGCTTGCGCAAGAAATCATTCGTCGTGGTAAAAATGTGGAAAGCACATTAGCGAACATTAATAACGCGGCGATATCTCGGCAATATCATAATCGTGGCTGTATTTTATCTAATATTGTCTTATCTCTCTAATAACAAATGCCTTATCTGATTTCAACATGTGATGCAACTCGAGGAACATTAATCAACGAGATAAATTGAGGAAGGCATCCGATATATCAGTTCTGAAATAAAGATCGGAAACGAGGAGCGATATGAGCGTAGCGAGAGAGAAGATCCAAGAAAATGGAAGATCCGAAGATTTACTTCGTGGCTGATGTATGAAAATTTTGCACCGGAAAGAAACGTGTTATTATTATTACACGTTTTATTATTAAAGAAATGTCGCATCTGCCTATCTTGCAAGAGAGGAGATATATTAATATGATAATTGCAGATATATTAATTGCTGCAACAATTAACTTTGCGCGTTAATTATTCTCCGCGTCTCTCTCTCTCTCTCTCTCTCTCTCTCTCTCTCTCTCTCTCTTCTCCTCCTTTTTTTCCTTTTCACTTTTCTCTTTTTCAATGTTTAAATTAAATTAATTAATGTATCAATACTTTTATGTATGGAAGAGATGTATGGAGAGTATGTGCGATGCCGACCACGAGTATGCGGAATTAAATTAATTTACAGATTAGTTATCTTAACCTCTAAGCATTTATGTGTTCCTCGTGTATTTTTCTCTCCAAGTAATTTCGTAATCAGGTAACGCGACAGAGAATGACGCAAATGTACGCGATACGAGATAAGGAACCTTTTGACCTCTCATCTCATATTGGATAATAAAAAGATTTTTTCTTTTCTTTTTGACGAAATTTGCAAATGTTCTGCAAATTCTATATAGAGCATGTTTTATATAGAACAGAATTTTTTTAATGAAAATTTCTAAAAGCTCATTCTCTTTATCTTCAAAACGGAACTTTATTTTCACGTAATGAAGATAATCGCTCTGTCACAGATAATTAAATATCGTTCATTTTTATTTAAAAGTGAAGCAAGACGATGCTCACAGTTAACTTTCTAACGGATCTAGCGGAACCAATCCCATTTTCCGCAAAAATCAATATTCATCATCGGACGAGATGGTGAAAATTTCTGCAAACGTGGAATCCGAGCTCTCAGAGAGAAAATTAAATGTATCGCTCGCAAGCTCGCAGATCGTCATCGCGAACGGTGACGTGTGAATACACGTTACGATGTAACTCTTCGTGTAAAGAGTCTTCATAAAACATCGTTATGTCAATTAAATAAGAAAATAAAATGTTCGATTTGCCGAATACGCAATCTCTCTCTCTCTCTCTCTCTCTCTCTCTCTCTCTCTCTCTCTTTCTCTCTTTCGTAACGTACGATTATCATAAGATTGCTATATCCGTCGAAGCGAATGAGCCAATAGTTGGAGCAGTGATTGCTATAAATAAACGAGCGGCCGCAGGCGCGAACGTTTGTCGAACGTTAGTCGAACGGAAACATCTTTTTGGCGCTTGGCGCGGTTCGGACGGGGCGGTCCGGCGCTAATTAACAAAGTCCAAAGTATCGGATCGCTGACGGATCCACGACGGG
This sequence comes from Eciton burchellii, assembly GCA_020341155.1. Classification (NCBI taxonomy): domain Eukaryota; kingdom Metazoa; phylum Arthropoda; class Insecta; order Hymenoptera; family Formicidae; genus Eciton; species Eciton burchellii. The sequence goes on along the minus strand of JAHMML010000043.1, from coordinate 1,329,919 downwards.
TAAACAGCCGAGCGCCATGAGCGCGGAGATGGCGGCGGGCGATCCGGAAGTGGGCCAACAGATTGTTCCGATGCCAAAAAGAATGAGCCAGCCGGCTACGCGTCCAATTACCTCCGCTCGCTCCGCTGGAGAGAAAGGGAAAGTCAATCAGGTGAAAGTCACCTCGCCGAGATAGTTTTGCCTCTGTTCGTCCGGCGCGGGTTTACGCAGTGAGAGTGCGCGCTCTTAAAGGCTCATTACAAGACCCGCCACTTTTTCTCCCCGTTCCTCGTTTCGATCTGCGTCCTGTCGGTTTCAATCCGGAATCAACGTCCCGGAGATTTAAAAGCTCAGGCGTTGCACTGTGTACAGTTTCCCTCTCGCGACTCTTGGGAACTTGAAAATGCACGACCGATCTCATCGACCGATCGATTGATTGATTGATCCATCATTCCATCAACTTAACACCGAATTTCTCCTCGGCCGTGAGTTGCGTTTCTAATCTAGGCACGCGATAGGTTCCGATAGAATTCTATATTGGTGTTTTATATATATATATATATAAAGTTTGCGCGTGATATATATCTAACTTTCTCTTTAGGAGACGTCCTGCTCGCGAGAACTTTCGGTGGCTTTCTCGACTATTTGTTTTCGTAGAAATGGAAAAAGGGATCAGATTCGTTCTGCTGAAAGCTCAATTCGGGAGATTCGAGTCTCGGATAATCTGAGATGACACGCATCTCGCATCACGGCTCGGAGAGTCGTGAATCTTTCGATAGTCAACTAATCTAGGAATATTGCTTCGCTTTTGGGAAAAAACGGACGTATATATATATATTTACTCATGATTGCGTGATCGTTGTTGAAGTCATCCAAGGACATCCAGAGGTTCTTGAAGCCAGAGAGCCAATAGCCAATAGCTTTCACAAACTTTCGATAAAGAAAATGCTGTCGAATAAAATGTGGAATTTCCCTCTTTTCGAGAAAAAGAGAGAAAGAGAATTCTCTAGAGGAGGGAGGAATTTTGAATCACCGAACCAAAGATGGAAGGTTCCCTGTCTCGTGACGGCAATTTGCAATGTCTCGCGTGAATACGAAGGTAATCTTCTCTCCGGGTACGAGCTTGTGCGAGCCGACTTTCGTCGATCTCGAGATCGACAACATCGGCATGCATAATGCCGCGTTTGTCGCGCATCACTCGAACGTCCGGGAACATAATCCGGGCATTCAGCGGGGGCTTTCTGCGAGGCATAACCCTGCATGACGTAAGCCCCGCGTTTCATCGGCCCGGGGAGATTCGAGTGGAAGAAAGCCAAGTAAAAAATCGCGGAAATGACAACCGCGAAGCGCGCAGCTCCGCGAGCGTGGCCGTTCTCTAGCCGTTCAGTCGCTGTAACATTGACCTAAACTTGCGGCGCTAATTACGCCGCGTCCACCTAATGACGCATGGTGAAAAGGAGGCTTCCATTAACATAAATCGTTTCTCAGACGATCTTTGCAGATTTTATCGCGCGCCGCCAGCACGCCGGTACAACGGGACGGGCGCGAGCGGATCGGAGCGGCGCGACGCTCACGATCGGAAGGCGTATTTATTCACGTTCTGCATTAGCTGCATCAGCTCGTCATCTCCCAGCGGCGCTATATCGCGCCATTATGACGGTGCAACGTGCCGAGGTAGAGATATTAGAGATCCCGCTACGCTGCGCGGCCAATTAAAGATTTTGCGGCGCGCACGGCGATTTATTCCAGTCATACCGTTCCAGCGTCTAGGACATTTTGAGCTGTCGCTTCGTCGCCCGCGAGATAGACGAACGAGCGCGCGGGGGGTTTGAGCTTCGATTATGCATTCCCGGTGTTGCGTAATCGCGCGCGCGCGCGTACGGTTTCTCGTTGAGAAGTCGCCGATAAATTGCGCGGCCCGGTCGTGTGCGTCATGAATTTGGCGTGAAGTAATATTAAGTAACATTACGCGAGATGTTCATCGGCGGTTTTTGTCGGAGCGACGCTGCATAACAGCGTTAAATCAGGCATGGCTTTTTGCCGGGAAGCCGCCGATTCGCGGCTAATATTACGCGGCCTGGTCGCGCATGATTTGACGTTGAGTAACGTTAAGTAACGTTGACGTTACGTTACGCCGCCGACTTGCTCGTCGGAACGTTGTTACCGATTACCGAGTAATTCCGCCGGTTCTTACCGATGCGTCTGCTTACGGATTCGCTGCGGATTTCCAGTTCGACGAAAGGCTTCTCCCTTATCGCGAGAATTCTTACATAGGAGTTGCGTGAAGCGGGCTCTCCTCGCACACACGCGTCGCACTTGTTCTCCCTTCCAGGAAAATATCGCGCAAACGGAATCGTTTCCTTCTCACTATCGCGTCTCTCATTAGCCAAGATGTAATCCTCCTTATCGTCACATACGTTGAAACAACCAATAAACTTTCCTCGTAATCAGAAAACGATGACGAGGCACGCAGAGTACAACGCGCGAACACGCGATAGTCGTCGGATCTCGCGTTCCGCCCGAGATTCTCTCCTTTGTTCGCGACGACGAGCCGAGCCGAGCCGAGCGACTAGGTGCTCGCGCGAGACGCTCTTTTATCGGCGCGGCGCGATTTCCGACGCTGGAGACCGAGGCGCGCGGAGGGTGAGGCTCCGTTATGGTGGCGGCCGGGGGATATTACGGTCCGCGATCTGCGTGACACACCGGCGATACACACCCCCGTGGCCTTGTCGATACCCGCTCGCGCGGGGATGGAGGGACCTTGTAAGAGAGCGCCTATCGCTCTCCTTTCTTCTCTCTCGCCGTCTTTGTCCCCCTTTGTCTCTTCCCTGTCCTCCTTCCGGAAATCGCTGCGAATCGCCGGCCGGCGCGAGTCCGCGGTTTCCTTTCTCGTTCTTGTTCACCTGCCGCGGCATTTTCGCCGCCGATTCGGTAAGTCGATCGGGGGGATGACGAGGGTGAATCTCGATATCTCGATATCACGTCTCGATATCGCGCGATATCGTGAATATGGTGAATATAGTCAGTAGTCGGGCTTGAATCGCACCCGCTGTGCGAAATGTCGCGCGCTTTCCTCCCTTGCTTGATTTTAACGACGAATTGCTCTCTCGATGCTGACGTTTCGCGGCAATGACGTTTCCGGCACGCGTGGAATCGTTCTTCCGATCAGCGGCGTCTCGCGAATCGGTAATCTTGGACGGAGAACACGAGAGCAGGCACGAATCGTCGATGCGCTTTCGCCGTTTAAAAAGTCAAATAGCGCGCGAGTCGGGTCTGGGGTGGCGAAAAGCAGCGGGGAAAAGAGGATCTCAGTCATGGAGCTACGTGCTATGGGAATATGGGTTAAGCCGGCGTTACATATGTATGATATGGAATACGGAATACGGAATATCGGTCGACGCACCGCGCTCTGAACTGTGTCCGCGCGATAAAGCTATCGATAACGCATACGCGCGCGAATCTAGGACACGAATGATGGATTCGTTAATTGTCGCAATGGCGCGACGCTGGTTCGTCACGTTCGCCCTCGCGATGCCTGATAATCTCCCGTCGTCTCGCATCGGGAAGGGGGCATCGTTGATAGCCGGAGATAGCGCTGATTTCATTATCAAAGCCATCTCATCGTCGATCCAGCCTGGCACCACCGATCGCAACACAATACCCCTCGATTGCAGCTCACGAGACAGAGAGAGAGAGAGAGAGAGAGAGAGAGAGAGAGAGAGAGAGAGAGAGAGTGCTCGCCGGGATCCAGATCCAGTTCCTCCAGGATGCTCCTCGGCGAAAGGACTTTTGACCTCACCTGTACCGGCACCATCGCACTGACGCATAGCAGCAGAATGTTCTCTAATCTTTAGGCCGGTACGTCGCTATTAAAAGCGCGGCCCGCGCTCTGATAAATGGCCGTAATTAAGATCCGTTTCCTCGGAGGATTTTTCAATCGCCCGCGCGTGCGGGCGATCCGCCAAACGTCTAATTCGACGATTCCGTCGGTGTAATATCCCGCATCGCATCCTGATTGGTCGCCATCCGTTTCCGCCATCCGCTGCAAAATTGTGCCGGTCATCGTATCTCGCGCGCGTGCACATCCGCGGTGGAAGGGGATGGCGGAGGCGCCAGGGAAGCCGGATGATCGCACGCTAATTGGTGTCCGCGGCTCGTAAATCGTTACGTAAAGCGCACTCGCACCGGTCGCCTTGGCGCGCGATACGCGCGATACGCGGGAAATAGAGGTTCTCGACGAAGGAAAGGAAAGGAAAAGCGCGGCTCCGTCTCCGGAAACCGGAGGAACGATTATCGCGAGGACTGCGATAATCGAGTTCGAGAAATGTGACTTATCGGCGAGCGATTAATGCCGATCGAGTTCAAGTTCCTCGAGTTCCCGCGGAACTCGAATGAACAGCCGGCCCGTCGTGTACGACGTGTACGACGTGTACGATGATTGGCAATTGAAGTTGCCAAGAAACTCGTACGGATGTAATGACCGTCCGGTTAATGCGTCGCATGGGAGATCATTAATTACGCGCGTAAGGTGTATAATCATATTAGACAGATATGATAATTACACGTAAGATAATTCGTCGCGCGGATGGACTTAACCTCCGCGCCGATCATCTCCCTTCGCCCTTCGCCCATCCCGTTTATCGTTCCCTCGTAATTTCGCGCTCCTGTAATGAGATTCTTATCGCGGCTCGATCGCGCGCTCGAAAACGAGAAAGATAACGATCCCAGCGTGCCTAGTAGCAATTTTCGGACCGGGCAAATCGCCCGCTAGTTTCCCGTCGTCAAACACCTAACGATCGAGGGGAGCGCGCGGGGAATTAACATCATTATTAGAGGCGAACGGAGCGATAATTTACCGATAACCACCTCCGCGTGTGCGCGCGGATAATTCAATTTTACCGAGGACGGCCCTTATCGCGCGCTGCTCTCCGACGCGCGCAACTTTCTTCACGAGATTATCGAGGGGAAAACTGTTTGTTTATCTACAGCGGCGCTGAACCGGTACGCTCGGATCGGCGAACTTGAAAGTGACGATGGACTGCGACAGCTGGAGCGCACAAAGTGCCGTATCTTCCCCCAACGTTGCTGGTCAATAGTAAAGAATTTTCATGCTTTTTAGTCCACTGCAGCGTGCGTTCCGCGGATGGAACATTGCGGGAGACTGCTATACTTATTCCTAGAATTCTCGGGATTCTCTAAACCTGCAAATCGGTCCTCGGGAAACGATCGGCGTGTTTCCCCGTTACTTCCCGAAATACTTAGGTGATCCGGGGAAAAGCGACCGGGGTCGACCTCCGAGAGGAAGAGAGACGAGGGGATCGCATCTCGAGCGTTAATTGGACAAACGAAATTTCGTCGTGGATACCCCACGAGTCAACTGTACTGGTCGACCTCCGACTTGATCTCATAACGGCCTCCGGAGGAACTTTTTTCGCGAGCCACATGTGAAAACAGGCCTGCGCACCCCCGTAGACGTCGCGGGCCCTCCAACGGTCGTCCAGGGTACGTTGCGGTCGTGGGAAAGACGTCCGTAACACGGAATGCTTTAGTCCGGTCCGGTCCCCGTGGCGTAGGCGGCTTCATGATCGAATTTGCCGCGCCGAAAGATCGAATCGCCGGCAAAGGAGCGCGAGTCGGCCGATCAGGTGTCGTTCCGATTAAAAAATAACGCGACGAGAATCACGGGGATAGATACGGGCAACGCGAAGGGAACTGGCCGGTCAATAGTTGTCCGTCCGGGAGTATACATGTGCGTCGCATCCCCGAGATACTTAAGACGTCCGCAAGGGCGTAGACATGCTCTTTGAAACGGATCCCTTTGCGACAAAGTCCGCAAATAAATGCCCCAAGACCGAAATAAATGTTTGAATGCGAGAATGAGCTTACCTCTCCTGCAGCGAGCTCAAGTGTGATTCCAGATATGATACTCGGTCCATTAAGCAGAAGCCAGATATTAGCCGGATAATATCCATCGCAAGAAAAGTGTATAAATAATTCATAAGTTCTTCTTTGAGAGACGATGCTTGGAAAATTTCTCGCATGAGCCGAGTGTGATCAAAAATTCCGAGGCACAAACCATTCCACCTGTCGTCCTCGTTGTTATTTATATCGATACATATTGCGCGTGAAAGGATGCGTGGAACGATAGCTTGTTACGCATTAACGATATTAGTGTTGTCGTTGAGAAGACCTTGATCGCACGAGGTCGCTTCGTCATCACGAACGCGTTATTTCGAGATGCGTGTTTCCTCGCAACATTATCGCGCGCGCTTGCTGCCTGCATGGCGTCCCAACGTGTAATTTTAAGGGATATATAATGATTAAAGCGCTGTGATTTAACCAGCAGCTCGTCGCTCGTGAGATTTAATCAATTATATGAGGAGAAAGGAGACGGACTCTTCGTCCATTGGATTCTACGCGCGCGGACCGCCATCAATCGCGTTGCCATAGAAATGCCTGGACCCTTTTCAGTAATGGTCACGCCATTGGCTGGATACGAGGGGTTAGCTAAGAGGCCGCGGCGCACCTGCGGCTTTCATCCCTGGTGGATGAACCTTTAGTGGATGGGGTGAGGATCGTAACAAAAACGAGTGATTTCGATCGAGGCGGGGAAATCGCCGAATGCGATACGTTCCACAGTCGATCGGATTTCCGCCGGCTCGATCAGCGTTCTTTCGAGATAAAAGATAACGAAAAAGTCCCGCGCGCGCGCGCGCGATTTAAGTGCGCAATTTCCGGACAATTACGGACAGTGTTTATCCCGAGCTAGGATAAACAAAGCCAAGATATATCCGAAAAGAATTCCCCGCCGCCACTTTGTTTACCTACCCTGCGCGATAACGGGAACTCTCGAAAACTCTCATCCCTTCGCAGGAAGTGTACACGGGGGTGTACGTGTGTATGCGTGCGCGCGTGTGTGTGGACGGAAAAAAAAAAAGAAAAAAAGGGATACACGCAACGCGTGCATGCGCGGGACGCTTCGTGGTTTTTGGGCCCCCCGCGTTAAGAAGGAAAGGTCACAGCGGCCCGACCCTCCCCCTTCGATTCTATTCGAAGATGCTTGCGCGTAGCGTTCTTCCCTTCGACCGCTTTCTCTGAGACTGAGACACCTGTGTGCGCGACCGTCTCGTCCGTATATTTATTTATCCAGCCGGTAGAATCGATGCGACCTGCATTATGAAATTTATGAATGCCCCGAGCCGGTGGGTACCCTCGCGGCGACCCCGGGGGGATGAAAATGCCACGATGGTGCAGCTGATGGTGTGTGCGTGTCGCACAGCTACAGGCTGTCAAATTTGATCAAGCACGGCTAATGCGGCGTGCACGATCAGCATCGCGAGCGTAATACCGTAAAGTAAACGCTGATGATTAAACGCGAATAACCTGAAACGCCCGAAAAGCGCATCTCTCCCTCTTGAATTAAAGGCATCGCGCGCGATAATTAAACGCGCGCCGATATCGACGCGGATCGTTCGCGAATTATCGTACGAGCGTTAAGTAGATATCAAAATTCCTCGAGATGATCGGATCGATCAGACATCGACTCTCGATCCTCACGCGTGACGATCGAGTTTGCGACTTACCGTTTCATGAAACACGTCGTCCGGAAACTGGACTCTACGAAACTTCTTATCTTCCAGAAATATGTGTGCACTTGCTCGGACGCGGCCAACGGAAAGATCGACCAATCGTTTCTGCAGTCGATCATCGATCGACGTACGTCTGTGCAGTTTTATCCCCGCTCTCGTGCAACGATCGACTCGCGTAACTCTCAGAACTCGTCCTCGTCTTGTCGACTCGATTATATACGATTATTAACGATAATTCTTCTGATCCAAACGATGTTTAACACCTGAATGATTAGGCGGGCGAGAATGACGGCAAAATACGGATACAAGATTATATACAATAAATACATAACGCTATTCAAACTATCATCTTGTATCGCGTTTTCTGTCACATCAAATGGAACAAACATCGCGTTCACCACTTTGCCTCCTCTCGTGTAACGGGTACTTGATAAATAAGGCAATGTAATGTAGATTTATATATATATATATATATATATATATATATATATATATATATATATTTGCGAGGTACACAACATATCGCAAAGTTCAAGCAATGTCACGCGAGCAGTCACAGCTGTATAAAATATAAATATTTTCGACATTCATCGTCGCGGTGTATCTTTATTGCTTTAACAGCAATCCATCTGTCCTGCTCCCGGCAGAGATTCAATTCAACGAAGAAACTCTGTGTGATGCACGCATCACGGAAATGTCGCTGTTCTGCCTTTTAAGCGTTTTTTACAAGCTGTTTGGATCATTAAAACTTTCTTGTATGCCGTGCGAAGCTGCCGGGAGCCGTTCGGATTAGCTCGCTGTAAAATCTTTCGGGAAGCTGCCCGCATAAAAAGCGAGCAGCGAGCTGCAGCCCTCGAGATCGAGGAATGCCGTATCGCCGTAAAGCAATATCTTCCTTTTCTCTTTCCTCTCTTCTCTCTCTCTCTCTCTCTCTCTCTCTGTTTTTTGTTCGTTAAACGATCCTTTTCCCGCGCATCCCGCGGGATAACGGCTCGAACTCGGCCGCGGCCGCCGGGATTCATTCTACAATTTCCAAATTGCGTGGCTCTCAGGCAGGATTACAGGAACGAAGATCAGACAAGGAACCGGTCCGCTTCTCAGGCGTCGATGTCACCGCGCCTCCGCTTCTTCCAATTCTACAGAGAACGAGCGAGCGAAAGAGAGAGAGAGAGAGAGAGAGAGAGAGAGAGAGAGAGAGAGAGAGTTTCGTCTCTCCCTTCTTGCGTCTCAAGTTTATTTAATCCTGTTGCGCGATTTGAACTCGATTGAACGCGATTGAATCTCGAGAAAAGTACAACCGTCTACATATTTACGCAAAGCACAAGACGCGTCTCCGCTCAGCCTCCTCCTCGCAACGTTCTCCTCACACTTGACTCAGCGGGTTACTTTTATCTCGCGAGAGTAATTAATCGTCAGGATTTTGAGTAAATACTCGAGTATTCTTTCGACGCGTGCCCTCGTCATCGACAAGTATGAGAATTGTCAGAGTATTGCAAGTTTCTCCTTTCCTTCTCCTGTATGGTCAAAGAAACGGAATCATCGTTCCTTTTTTTTCCTTGATATCTTCCTCTTCCTTCTCCGGCGGAGTCGTCGCGAGACTCTCGAGACGGTCGAAGAGTACTTTCTCCGCCTCGAATTCCTGGCCGTGATCGCATCGCGAGCGCGAATGAAAGTCGGAAGCGAATCGTAGGAGTTTCTAATTTCGACTTGACCTTCGAGAGAAGTGGGTTAAATCATAACAGAACACAATCTCGCCGGATCGTTTCGCTTCCGGCTGTCGCGCGGATCGCGTACGCGAATGCGGACGGAAGGCACAGCATTAATGGACGCCGGACGTTGTGATTTATAGTCCGGTGACTTTCGACGCCCGGCGTCCAGGAGAAACGATCGTCTCCTCCTCGTTTCGTCTCATTATCGCGGCTACGGCCTCTTCAATGCCATCGCTACGCGCGCGTACGACAGAGCTCATCTCCGACTTTGCTCGAACTTTTTCGAAAAACGCATACGCGGCTCCGCACATTGTCCTTGGCAATGTTTCGCCCTTCGAGTCCAGCAAACGATCTCGTCTTCGGCTCTCGACGGTTAATGAAATCGCAGGTTCTCTCGAGATGCTCGAGAATCAACGTTACGTACGCGAACGCGCTTGGCGCAAGGCGCACTTGTCGCGAAACGACCCGGCCGCTCGCGATTCCCCTTAATTAGCATCGCGACACACCAGACGTATCCGAACGTATCCTCGGCGACGAGAAACGACCACGAGGAGAGCCGGTGGTGCATTTCACCGCCGATATCGCCGTCGATACCGAGAGCGGCCGAGGTGTTTATGGTCCTCTTAAGTCGTCCAACACTCCTAACTCTTCTCCCCTACATCGCCCTCTCTCTTTCCCTCTCTCGCTCTCTCGATCTCTCTTGCTCCGGATCGTCGTGGACCAACAACGGCCATATTGAAGGCCTGACCTTGAAGGGATAAAAAATCTCCCCTGGGATGCCTCAAGGCTCGAGATACTTTTCCTTCCTCGTCTCGAGCGAGAGGGAGCGAGCGCTCGAACCAGACTCTCCTCCACTCCTTCAATCAGCCTCTCCCTTATCACCTTAGTTTCTCTCCTCCCCGCGCTCGCCCTCTCTCACCCTTTCTCTCTCTCCCTCCCCTCTTCGTCTGATTGTCTCTATCCTCGTTACTCCTTCTGGATCTTCTTCGTCCTCTTCCTTCTGCTCCCGCGGGATCTTCAGTCTTCGTTGAAGTGTATACTTTCATTTCACTCGCTCTTCCCTCCAATCTTGCCAGCAGTGCGTCTCCCTCGATTCTATGGATCATTCGTGTCTCTCGTAATCTCATCTTATGGGCGTCTCTCCGTGTCTCTCTCCGACCGTCGTCTCGTGTCCCTCTCGCGCACATCTATCTCCCCAGCTCAGATCTTGTGGAAGGTTTCCATCCTGTTCGTTCTGGCATTATGGGCAGTTAGTCTCTGTCTCTGCCCCTCTCGTCCCACTCCCCAACCCACTTGTCGCTCCCTCTCCCTTTCTCTCGCTCTCTCTCTCTCTCCCTCCCCCCCTCTCTCTCTCTCTCCCTCCCCCCCCTCTCTCTCTCTCTCTCTCTCTCTCTCTCTCTCTCTTACACTCTCTTTCCCTCTCGCGCGTCCGCGATATCGGGCCAGACACAGGCGGGACTTGGTTACACGTACGCAAAGGGCCCGGGTATGGGTACGGGTAGAGTTATATCAATTTCTCCCCGCAATAACAGAACGATAGCAACGGTACAGCTGCTTCCAAAATTACGCTGCACGATGCTCGCTGGCTTGCCGGCCGAGGACCATTACGCGGCGTGCACGTATGCCGCAAGGAGACAAATCGGCACGATAGGATGACATGCCGTGGTCGATGATACGCCAAATAAAATCGTCTCGTTTGTTCACGAAGCGCCACGAAGCATCACGTGGACGAGACGCGAGACGTGAGGTGAAGCTGACGTGAAGCGAGCAGCAGCCAGGCTAAATCCAGATCGTGGACGCGATTAACGCTCTGCAGGCTGACAGAACGAAAGGATCTCTAGAAGGCGAGAAGAAGCTCCAACCAATTCCGTCATCCATTCGCGAAGGGAGGGACGCTCTTCTCTCCCTGCCCCCCCCCCCCCACCTTCACATCTTTCCACCCCTGTTTCAGGATCGAGATCGCGAGTCCTCCGATTCGCGCTAGAAGAACGTCACTGCCGCGCGATTCTTTTTCTAATTCCGCGGACGTGTACGCCGATAAGATCTGCTCGAGGAAGGGTAACGTCGGGGCAGTACGTTGCTCGCGATACCATGGCAGATACCATGACCACGTCACGTAGATCACACAAACGCGCTGGCCGAGTCACCTATCGCGCGTAGTCTCCTCCCTTTGTTGGCCCAGGTTAGTAATCTAGGGACTTGTTGCACCACTTGAACAACGAGATGTCCTACTGTTCCACCGCGGCATGACTGGAAGCTCGTGTGAAACTCGTCTCTGATTCTCTCCCTCTCTCTCTCTCTCTCTCTCTGCTCTTTCTGCTTCGCAATAGCATTCGACGTTGACGACGCGTGTAATTAACCCGACCGCGTTGCAGGCGTTGAATACTATTGCGGGAAAAGCGGAAGTGCCATCGAGACGTTCCGTGATCAGTCGGAGATGAATCGTTTGTCCGACATCAGCTGGACGTTTGCTTGAGAGCCTCGATCTCCGTCGAAATGTATTTTACACGTTGTTCGAAACGCTTCTCTCTTTCTCTTTCTCTCTCGAGATCAGCGTCTCAATGTCAAAAATGCCGCGGTTCTACTTTATGTAGAATGCACTGGCTCGTCAATGGCGGCACTTTGACTTTGAATGATCGTTCTGGGATCTGAGAACGGAAGGTCTCGAGAATGTAGATTCGCGTGCGACGGCTTTCGTGACATACATACCGCGACGTGATGTAAGAAACGAGATTGCAACGTTGTGGCGATTTTGCAAAGCTGCGAGTTCTCAAATTCCGCCGTAAGATGTTACGTTCGTATCGTGTTCCCGAGATAGATTTGCACGGCGAGCTCATTGATCGCGATCAATCACGCTACCGCCGTATGTATATCGATATATCGATACGTTTTCGAGGTATGTTGCACGCCTCGTATGCGTGTATAATATCATATATTTAATGCGGGAAGGAATGAAATCCGTCTGCCTGAATTTATCATCGTCGCTATAAATGATTAATTATATTAATTATATTAATTAACGATCTCGTGATCAGTAGTGGTTTCATCTCTAGAATTAAAGCCTATATAATTTTTCCAGCAAAGAAATTGTTTAATGGCGAGCTTCAATTACAACCTCGTTGTGCCTGAAGTCGAAGTAATTTTTCACGCGATTTCGAAAATTATCAAGTTATCTTTATTATCGATACGTATAATTCTGTTATTTCGGGGAGGAGCGCAGTTAGTTTGCGATTCTCAATGCAAAATGTTAGTTTTTCTTTTTTTTTGGGGGGGAGAAGACGGCAAAGGTCGAGCGAGCTTTTATCGTATGCACGATTACAAAGCAAGAGAAACGCTTGACAGGAAAATTATGAGTTAATTCGTGCTCGATTTCACATAAACGTACGTTTTACGTTTCAAAGGCCTACTGTATCGATTTAGTAACTAGATCAGTATTTCTTTCTTCCCGCGACGTTACGTGCCGACGTCTTTGAGATATACGCGGCCCTCCTTCTTCGGGATGTTCGATGGGACTTGTGCAAGCGCAAGTGGCGGCTCAACGCAACGTTCCGACCAGGGAAATCCATTATCGTGTGTAACTTGTACTCCGCAGGGTGTACACAGAGCGTCGTAGTAATAAAGAGAGAGAGAGAGAGAGAGAGAGAGAGAGAGAGAGAGAGAGAGAGAGAGAGAGAGAGAGAGAGAGAGAAAGAGATATGAACAAGTTTGTTTCTTCTCTCAGATTCCTTTGTGTCACAATAATAGCAGAAATGGTATCCATCGTGCGAGTCATTAAATTAAGTATTTTAAATTAAATTACGTATTTGCAAGATTGCCCGTCTCTCCTTGCGAGATTGTCACGAAAAATGTTGATCGTATGAGATCAGATTATGCCAGATACATCGCATATCGCTACAACGTTTCAGTTGATTGTTAAAGGCGACATAATCTGATGTTTGTGATGATTTGAAAATCATAAATTAGATTCCGTAATCGTCGATATTACGACTTTAAAAGTAGAAGATATACAGTTGAGAAAGATTGTACGAATAAATATTGGTTCAATTTTTTTGATAAACGGTCCAGCATTGTGGAGGATCAAAGTCATGAATTGGAGGTTGGAATTTTAAGCAACGAATTATAATTCTTTAATATAATGTTTATTCATATCTGATATACATTTAAAATGTTTAATTTTACAATATTATATATATATATATATATATATATAAACATTTAACAAAAGTTACTAACCTATGTATAACATATTTAAATTAAGCTCTCTTTCTGATTATATACAGTTCCAATATGTAGTTCTGATTGCGCTATATATCGTAATATATGCTACAAGTCTTCTCGATTAATTTCAACTTGCAAAATACTCGCTTCGGACAAATTAAAATTGCACTTGAGATCCAAGACCCGAAATCACTACGCAAAGTATTAGCTGATGTAAATATCATATTTCGACGATAATCGATCTTTCTATTTTCATGCTATTTTCGTCATACGTCGCGCATCGCACAATGTTGCGAAAAATACAACGTTCGCCTGAAAGACGGACTTGAGAAGGCACACGATTCGAAATTCTCTTGTCACTCACTTGTGACTTCGATAAAAGGCGTGATTAGGGATTTTTCGTTTCTGAACTGCATGCAATAACAAGATAGCAATCTGCGATATAAGCAGCGAAATCGATAATAAAGCTAAACGATTTCGGGCGCTTTCGGTGTGCCGTGCCGACATACGAAATCGCCTGAAAAATTACACAGCAAGATCGCGAATTGAGGCACGCGCGATTAATTGAAGCGAACGATTTTCTAGAGACATTTCAGAGGCCTTAATTTAATTTCAGACATGAATCACAACCGTCGATCACGGGATCATTAATCACAGTGCAATTAATCATTTACGGCGACGATGATAAATGCAGACAGGCGGACTTCATTCCTCTTCGCGATAAATATATTATTATATACGCAACGAGACGCGTAAACATGCTCGAAAGCGTATGATCAACCGTAAACTTTCTACGAGATCGAGTTTCTTTCTCCAACGTAAAAATTCCTTCGCCCAATTACGATATCAGCTACGTAAAGATTCGGAGCTAATTTCGTACACGTAATGACATACCGATTTCGACAAATTCTTGGCAAGTCCTAACGGACAGGCTTCTACTTGGGTTTCTAATCCATTCTCGCAACGGGATGAACGAGCCGCGTAACGAAAGCCCTTCGACAGAGAAACATCATATTTCCGTAAATCCTGAGATTCGTATCGAGTCGAAGGATATCTGTATGTCGGGACAAAAATTCGGCCCTGCCGAGTTTTGACTCAGGTTAGGGATGCTTTTCGGCCCTGGGTTCTCTCTCTCTTTCTCTCTTTCTCTCTTTGATGGACCAAAAACCAGGCCCCGGCGGCCCTGAACCTCCGGGGGATTCATTTTTCAAGGGATCTTAAGGACCTGCTCGTCCACTCTCTCCCTTTCCACCACCGCCACCCTCGTCCTCCACCTCCATCTCTCCTTTCCAACAATCTCGCCCCATCTTTCTTCTCGTCTTTCTTGCGTTATGGGTCTCCCGTCTTTTTTCTCCCGAGGGGAAAAAAATGTTCAAATATGTATTTTCCCTTTATGCGTTACACCGGTCCGGTAATTGTGACAAATGGAAAATGGCGGCTGCCACATGTAACAAAGTTCAAGTAAAAAGCTCGCTCGCGACGAGCGCTTTCTAATGATTATTAAGCGAGCGTGATTATTCTTCTCCCTCTTCCGCGATATTAATGCAATCGCGACGAGGGAATTAGCGACGCTGCTTAATAATCACGGCTTGACATTGCTCGAGCAAAATTAACGGTTATGTTTCGCAGTGTCATAGCGAGAAATAAGATGGCGGACATGGGATTGTTAACGCACATAGGATACTCGATACAAAAATAAATGCGGGGCGAGCGGGGAACAAAACCGGAGTCGCTTTGTCTTAATTTATTCATGGAAAATTCTCTGCCGGCGCACAGCGCCGGCAGAAGCAATACTTTTGCCGTGAGTTGTACGAGCGGCGAGTCCGGGACTTTTAGCGGCAACTGTACCACACTCAGTTGTTTACATTTTAACCGATGGCGACGTTGCCAAGCCTACCAGGGTCTGTTGCCGGTTCCACGCCGAAGATCTTCCATTAATTAACTTCTTAATGACACGCGCACTCGAATTAATCCGCGTCCCATGATGCTCGTGGAGTAATCGGCGATCGTTGGTGAAAATTGAACGGCGGATTTGTAAATCTTATCGTCCCTATCACGGTCTGGCTTTACTCGTGCGGATCGAGCCCTCTGATACCCGCGCCTTCAATCGAGCCTTATCTATCGCGCGTCTCACGAACGATCCATCGATCGTCGTAGAATTCTGACGCTTCTCGTTCGTACGACGGATTAATTAGGAATCAATCGAGACATGTCGCGTTACGAGAAGTAACGCGCGAGAGTTACTCCGAAAGAAAGGGCTCGCGAGAAATTATTCAGGACAATCGGACGGCTAACCGTCCTCCACTGGAGGCTGCTCTATCTTTCGCGATAAACACTCGAGCGACGATAAAAGGACTTTCCTGATAAAGTCTCTTCACCTTCCGAAATAGCCGTTTACCGTTCGCAGATAGCGCGTTATCTCTCCTCCGGTCCGCCGAAATTTTATATTTGTCGAAAAGGAGACGAATCGGAATCCGCTGCGATATATCAGAAATCTGTCTCGGCGAACGTTACGCCGAGCCGAGATATTTTTAGTTCCGATATCCTGCTAGGACGATGTACACGCGTATACGCGTATACGAAGATGATATCTTTAACGGTTAATCCTTGGATTTGCCTTGCTCGACATTATTTATCCATCATGATTCCGATGGTCCGATGGCTGATCCGAGATTCCTATCGAGGCCGATTCTTGCCGGCCGTTTCATCCGCTTTGTGCTCTAATCGCAACTTTTGTTCAAACTGGAAGTTAAGGCGAGTGAAAAAGACGGGAGGTCATAGATTATTCCTGGCACGTGATGCAAATAAAAGGAAGAGCCGTTTCACGGCTATGGCGACAGGAGATTTGCATTTTCGCGAATCTCCCTCGCTGCCTATCGCCCCCTCTCTTTTACGACGCGACTCTGCCGAGCCGCTCGTACCTCCTCGTGGAAACGTTTTCACGTCCGAAAATATCTTCGGTTCGCAAACACTTTCCGACGTGGAAAGATATTTTAAAGCGCGAAGCAACAAAGCGCTCCGCGCTTTGCGGAAAACGGTTCCACGTTCCCGCCAAAACCAAATCCATCAAGTCCGAAACATTTTTCTCTGCTCTGTCCACGAAATTTGCCGGCAGACAAGTGTAAATCAAAAGCAAGTCGATCAAAAAGCAAGCTCATACGTCATATTGTTTAACCATCTTTCGGCCATTGTTCCAGCCTTTAAGAAAATCTCGATAAATATCCGTATCGCGCGAACAACTACGATCTGCCCGCGTTATCTCGTTGCATCGAAGCTGACGAAAATCGCCCGTTTTACTCCCATTTCCTCGGTGCTTCCCCGCGCGAGTCCCAGAATTAAACCGAACGCGCCGTGGAGTGCGCGGAGTGTGCAATTAGAGCACTCCGAGCAGGCCTCCCGGACTTGGAACTCGCAAGAGCAGCGAGCGTCCAGGCCCCGAGTGACTCGGATACCGCGCCGAGTTTCCCAAGTATATCCGCGGCGAGCGGGAGATATATCGGGTGTGCGAGCGATAAAAGAGGTCTGTGTACGCCGAGTGTGTGTGGGCCCGCCGTCCGTGCCCTCGAACGATAACTCCTTATCGTATCCGGCTCCCCTTACGCGCACGTTGTCAGTTACTGGAACTTAATACGCTGCGCTTCGTATGAATCGGTTCGGTTCGGGCGATTTCAACGTATCGCCGTGAGTATTTTCGCGGGGTTACCGCGCTACCGTTTACGCGACGAGAGGCGGACCGCGGGCCGCGAACGTTACCGCGGATTGAGAATCGCTGCCGGGCCCGGGCCCGCGGATGGGGCCTTCCCCCCCATCTCCCGCGCCCTCAGTCCCCCCACTACACGCCTCTGCCGAATCGTTGGCAGTAATACTCGCGGGAATTCATCCGTAATGAAATGTGTTCTTTCTCCGTTCGCCTCGCGAACTATGACTGGATGTAATTGTAATGATATTGCGTAAGCGAGGCGCATTTGCGCACTGCATGCGGCGATGCCGCATGACTGAATTAAATCCGGTATCGCGTGTCTGGAGATACGTCTCTTTGTTTCCTCTTTGTACACTTGGCTACAGAGTGGTCTCGTGTTATTTTCAGGCGTTCGAGCACCGCTGTAATAAACGGGAAAATCTTCCGTCGCGACTCTTTGCTTCTTTCAATTTCCATTTCTCTTTCAGCGCCGCCCGTTCCCAGTTTCTGGACAGCGCGCTGTTTTCTCGTTCGTCTTTTCTCTTTATTGGAAACTTGAAAAAAATCGCCGTTCTGGACCTAGATTCTGGAGACGCTTCAAGTCGCTTTCGCAGTCGCCAAAAGTGATAAGCGATAATTATTCCGAATACGATGGAATACGTTCCGAATACATGCTCGTTCTTTTCCTTTCTCTCCATTCTAACGCGAATCCCTTTCGAGACGCAGCATGCTTCCTCTCATGGTCCTCTCATCTTTCGTTATCTTTCTGCTGCTCATTTCGCTATCTAGCTTGCTCGATCCAGCCTCTCGATGGCCTTTTTCCATTTTTATTCCTTTTTCTCGGACTGGAAAATTACAGAGAGAGTTCACGAGTCATGGGAGATTCATCTAGATTATTCGTATTAACCGACAGATAGTACATAAAGTAGCGTCGTGAAAGATTCGTGAAAGAAACGGCAGAAGGGAAGGACGGCTCGCTCGTTTTGTTTTCTGTTAAGAGAAAACGAAAGGGACGACGCCGTTCTCCGGATGAAAAAGGTCCGGAGTTATCGCCGTCGGTCAAACAACTTTAATTGGACGCGCGGCGATGCACGCGTCTCGAACAATGGCATTCGCCAGCGATCGCGGCGGTGAATTATCGCAAATCTTTTTAATAYCCCCGCCGTGATGCGTTACGGCGGGGATCGTTACGGGGGGTGACGGGGTGGTTACGGGGATGAGATATGCACCGTGATGCGTCGGAGAACGAAAGTGCAAGGCGGGAGCGACGTCTTCCCGAGCGGCCACGCCTTCGATCGGCACAATGGAGCGCAACAATAAAGTCCGCGCGCGGACTTAGGAGAAAAGGAAAAAGATCAAGCGGGGAGACCTCATGCGTCGCCCCGCCGTAACGCCTCGTTCCCGTTCCTCGCCGCGCCGCTCGGGACTCATTAAAAGCCCCGCCGAGATATCCCGCTCGCGTTTATATGCAGGCATGTAACGTAACGACGAACGAGAACAACGTCGGCGCATGCATTTACGAGCGTTTACCGCGGCGCACCGTTGCGTCTTTATGCGACGCGGCGCGACGCGCCAAGCCGGCGACACCGACCGCTAAACGCCGCCGCGGCGGAAAGCCCGACTGTAGAAGGGCGATCGCAGCTCCGTAAATCGCCTCTCGCTCGCATCGCAGTCGATGAACGCAGCCGGAAGTAGCGAACGCCCGTAACGCGCGCGGATTCGGCGAGGGGTGGGGAGGGGGACCCCCGCGAAATGGGATCACCGGAGACTGAAGTGAGACTAATCGGATTAGTTCGCCCTCGGCCGCGCGCAGAATCGGCCACGCAAGGGCAAGGAGATGCAACGTTTGTTGCATTGTTTCGTGGGGCATCGCTAATTGAGAGACGAGCCGGCGAACGCGGCGGTTCTCCGCCGATGAAGATCTCGCGGAGCGTGAAAAGAAAGGAGAGACACACAGAGAGAGAGAGAGAGAGAGAGAGAGAGAGAGAGAGAGAGAGAGAGAGAGAGAGAGAGAGAAAGAGAGAGAGAAAATATCCTCGGGAATCATCACAGGCGCACCTGCGTGCACTCTCTCGCCGTTCGCGTGCGTTCGCGTGTACTCTCCCGCGAGATGAATTCCTTTACGCGCGCGCCGGAATTCGCGCGGGACAGAGTTAGCCTCGACAGCGTAACGAGAGGCGGTGCGCGATGCTTCGCGCGATTTATATCCTTCCTCCAATTTTTTTCCCACGTTAACAACACGAGAGGCGGTGCGGCTCGTGTCCTGTTCACCCATTTTCGAAGGCTCTTAACCAAGCATGACCGAAGCGGCTCGCTCGCGCGGGGCTCGCCTTAACGCCGCGCTCTTCCACGCGCGCGCGCCGCGCGCCGTTTCCCTTATATACACGGTGTGCCCTGATCACCGAGCGTCGTAGATGGCGCTGTAAGTTCAATTGGCGTATTGCGTATTGAGGGATCGCGCCCTTCCGAAAGGGATCGATTTATCAGAGGGGCCCAGTCGTCCGTCTGTTGGACCTTTTCCTCTTTCCAAGCAATTTTTAATTTTTCAGATCATTTTTCTTCGCGTAGCGAGAACCGCGAGCGTTCGTCTGCATCTGCAACGGCGAAAATCTTGAAAATATGCGCCTTGGCGCATATTCACTCTCCTCAAGGGACAATTCTCATCAGATGCAGCCAAGACCGGCTTATCGCGGGGCCGGAAGGTTATCACGAGGGCGTAGTCGCGGATAAACGAGCACCGGGATCGAGACACTCGCTGTTATATATATATATATATATATATATATATATATATATATATATATATAAAACTTTATATTTATGAGGAGCAATTTATGGCTCCGTAAATGGCGCGCATTTTGGACCACGTGGCTTGAATGCAGGTCGATCGATTAGACTGCACTCGCAATTAACCTCGCGGCAGTTAGATGCGCGGAATCACGGATGTTGAACACCGAACGCCGGAAATCCTTGAGCGGCGTTGACGCGCACGTCGGGAGACTTGGTTGCACCAAATAAACGCGTAACCACGTCGCGTGATGAAAACGGTGTCCCTGATGCGCGGATCGACAGCTGGCTGGCAAGCTTTCGGGCGAGAGCACCGAAGCGGATTCGCGGGAGAAATTTTGCGATGGACTGTGGCGCGCGACCTTGGAAAGCGATGCATTATTGCGAGATGAGAAATTGCCGAAGGCGGGCACCGCTCGTTGATGAATGGGAAACACCGAGGCTTCCCCCGTCCAATAATTCCCTCGATAAAAATAACGGCTGTATTATCTCAAGCCGCAGCATCACTTCTCCGCTCGCTCGTTTTCTCAAAAATAATGGCCGCTCCATTGTTTCATCTTTCGACCGGCTGATTGTTTTCACGCTCCCGCGATACGCGGGCCTTTTCGAGAGAGGCTTTGCAACGGTAGCGTCGCGTCGGGACTGCCTCTTGGGAGGACGCAACAAATATATCTTGTCAGCGAGTATTATTTTATTATCGGTATTATCTCTTTCTCCATCGCAATCTTTCATCTGATGCCTCTCATGCGTGCGCTTTATCAGCAAATATCGCAGCTTGCAGCCGACAATCTTCTGCTGGAATTCAGTTTGCGGAGTCGCTCACGGATTCGGACTTGCGAGCGCTGTTTATCCTTGTTTATCTTACGTTTATCTTCCGATTTTGTGGATGTGGATGTTCAATTTGTTGAACGCGTCGCGACCCCTTCTTTTCATCTGTGATAAGATATTCGAGGCTTCCCATGGCAATTAAATACGTATTAAGCGATTGTGAATGTCCCACAGCCCATCATGTCTCCCGTCACCGATGATTCAGCATGATGGAAATTTTCGAGACTTTCCAAATTTGCGCTTTACATCGAGGGTCGTGCGTAACGCTCGCTTCGTGCTCGTTAACATGCCTGCGTAGCGATTATCGGAGCATTTGCATCGATAGTTATGATTAGATATGTGTAATCGAAGTAGAATCACTAAAGTGGCCTCAATAAACAAGCGATATTGTAATTTATGCTAATAAATTAGGAAATGTCAATCCTCCTTCCTTATTTTTCATTCGCGCACGTTCGATAATCCGACAATGGCGCACTCGTACGCCCGCATACGGGATTATGGAAATGCGGAAAATTGCCGAGATAGAGCCTTCGCTGCGAATCGATCGTCTCCTTGAGCTGGCAATAGCAATAGCAGATCGTCAGCAAGCGATCGCTATGAGAATCGCACGTGAATCGCGCGAGCTTTCCAACTTCTCCATCGAGTCCGAGCTTGCACATCGATGGGATTGTCGCCGCTGCGGCAGGCAGCAAGAAACCAGGATACATGTATTATATCCCCATAAGCAGTGCCAGATTTTTTCAGCACATCTGCCACTCCCGACGAACGTAACGGTGTCCAAGGACGCGCCCGTAAAACTAATATCTTCGACGAAAAAAATCCCTCTCCGATACGTATACATGTACATATACCGCCCGCTACATCGGTTTGTCCCTCGCCACATGTGCGAACGCTCTCGAAAAAGGGAGAAATCTTCCTCCCTTTTTTCCTTTCCTCCTCCCCGCTGCGGAGGCCCCGGACCTTATAATGTCAGCCAGTGCCATTTGACTCGGCGCGACCTGCCGTGCCTCGACGCTTGCTCAACGAAGGCAGAGCCGCGGGAGAGCCGAACTCGGCTCGATTGCGACATATTCCCACCTTTTCCCACTTTGTCGCAAAGCGGGGATCCGTTCGGCTGCGCTGCGTAACGCAAGGGACGCGAATTTCTCCTCCGGTATTTCTCTTCTTCTTCAATCTTCTTCTCTTTTTTTTCCACTCTTTTCGGTTTGGCGTCAGGTCGGCCGGAGCTTCTCGGATTTCTCTCGTACGGCCGACCGTTACCTGCGCGTAGCGGCACGGCCAGGTAAAGAAATAATCATTAGAACTTTTTAACAATCGGCCGCGAACCAATGGCCATGCTCGTAAAGCCGTACGCGTATGAATTTCTGATGGTACCGGTCGCTCGACCGGTCGTTCTCACCGTCCGAGCTTAGAAAAACGAGCCGACCGATGATAATCTTTTTTACAGGCCGAGCCTGGAAATGCAAGCAAGGTGAAAATAATAAAGTTCCATGCGACAGTTATTGCTAGAACTGTTACGAGAAGAATGCTTCGGTTCAATGAGGTTTCTCCCATTAGAAACTTACATCGCAAGAAACGCGATCGTGCGCTTCGGCGCTCCGTCCCTGAGCATCCTTGATCGCTGAAACTTAAACATGTGACTTAAAAATTAATTACGGACTGTTAAATCGAAGAGATTACAACGTGTCGTAGAATACTGCTCGGAGATCACTTCTCAGCATTCGTTTACGAATCCACAATCCTCGATGTCCATTTGCTTTCCGAGATTCTCTTCTCGGAATCCATGATCCTTTGATAATTAACGCAAAGGAACGACATCTCTCGCTCGCGTATGCAGAACCTGCTTCTCATAATTGTAACCCTTTTTTCTCTATATCCAAGTTACGATAAACTGGAAACAACAAGAAATATCAAATTCCGAAGGAGAAGGGGAAGAGAACGCCATTCGATCGGCCGATCACGTTCCTCGCGCCGTCATCGGCGTGAATGCAGATGCGATAAAAGAAAGGCCTCCTTTATCGCCGCGGTCGTGAAAATATCGAAACGTGACTCCGCGTGCTTTCCGATATTTCGCGATACTTGGCGTTCAAACGAAAACGCGTCATCGCGAAATGGACGAAGACACGCGGCAACGATTCGCGATCATCGCGATCGGTCAATACGAGAAATTTAAAAGCGAGGGAAGAGAAAGAAGGACATTCCCGCGAGAGGAAACGAGTTTCCGAGTTATCAGAGCAGTTATCGAGTCTCGATAATCCGTTTTCCGTATTATCTTCCCTAGGCGGTTTGATCATTCTCGTGAGAAAATTTACGAGCTCGCGAGAGGTGAGACCTCTTGAAAGCCTTGCGCGGCGTTTCTTTAATGGCGCCGTTTCTGGCGATTACCTGATTTGTTCGGTCGTGAGGACGTCAGAAGAGGGTCGCGGAGGGTCGCGCAAGGTGCACTGTTTAGGGGAACAGTCGACTAGAAGCCTCTCTGCGACGCGAACGAGCGCGGGACCATAACGGATCGCGTTATTTCGACACGCAAATCCCGCCAATCCGCCAATTGATTTTTCTCCCTTGATCGGGGGATTTCCTCTCCTACACGCACGCCCCGTTTTCAGCTGCTGAACAAATGGTAATCGTTCGGCGCGCGTTAAGCACGTAATTGACACTCCGCGATAATGGCATTTACGCTGATTTCAAGCGTAAGATTATCATTGCCTCCCTCTGGCGTTCAGTTTTCTTCTCTCTCGCTAATTCGCGGTCGCGAGCAAAAAATGCAACTCTCAACTCTCGATTAATAACTCCGGATTATACGTTTGCATTATTGGAATTGCTGGCTTTATGGCTGAACTGTTGTCGCAATTTCGCTGTCTTTCCCCACACCGCTTATATCGCTGTTTATGTTTAACGTTACGAGTGCCACTGCACTCGTATGATTGACAAGCTTTTTCAGAACATTGGAACAAAAATAGGATTCGCGATAAAGTCGATGTTAACTATTCGTAAGCACGGATTCCAGAAAATCCATTCACTGCATAATCCGTGGCAAACATTCAACGGTCACGTCTATTTTCCTAGCCGATCGCTGCTTCCGAGACTCGAGAAATTATATATCCTCTCTCTCTCCCTCTCTCGCTCCGCCGAGACCCAAAGTCGTACCGCAGCGGCAAGCCGCACGTTTCGCGGGAAAAGCGACGCGAGCCAACTAATGACAGGTTTCCCTTGCGGCCACGAGAAGCTGTATCCATATTTTCCCCGTCGAGTCCGGACAAACATCCCCGACACGATGGGGACATACAAATGTTTTGTCTCCCGTCCGGTTCCCTCTGTTCCCTCGTGCGCTCCACGTTTGCGGTGCAAAGTGATAGCTGCACCAGTTGAGCCGAGCAGTTCTCGTATTACGAACCGTAATCACGAACGAATGCCGTTTGAGGTTCGACGGTGATTCGTCGATGTTTTCCATGAAACGTGACACGGGCCCTTGATTCGAGGGGACAGTCCGGTTCTCCTCTCGGAGGAAGGAACGATTGTCGAATTTCACGCGGAGCGATTGTTTTCGAAGGAGACGTCCTCGAGTAGGACGAGTGAGGGTTAATTTGTCCGTTAATCTCGAGCGGATTTGAGGACACTCGGCGCGCCCCGCGACAGCCGCGAAGCGGAGGAAAGAATCTCGCTTCGTTTTCCCCGGTTCTTGTGTTCGTACCTTCCTTTTAAAGCGTACCTTTAACCCAAACAGCCACGCGATAAGTGAACGGCTTCTCGTGCTCGAGGCACGCCTCGAAGAAAGGAATCGCTCCTCGCGAGGGAGCAAGAACGACCCTCCGTTCCCTCCTCGTTCCCCTTCTCCTGCTCCGTCCCCCTTTTTTTTTCGGCTGCGCGGCTGCGTGCCCTGCACTTGCCGCTCGGCATGGGGTCGTTAAAAATGAAAGGGCCACTACGCTCCCTCGTGCGCCGTCTAATTTTATTTGACTTTGTTTGAGTGCGCCTATTCGACCAATATTTCTCGAAATTACGCTGGCCCGATACGATTCAACTATTCAACAGCATTCACCAGCTTCTAGTGCTTCGCGAACTGGATGAATCCGCGTTCATTCGGAAGAAACAAACATTTCGAGAGGCTCGACAGCGAATGAATCGCGTTAATCGTGGAATTCTGCACGACTTTGGCGATCGGACACCTCGCGGAAGCATCGCGTCGCCATAAATCTGCGCGAATGTATGCACAGCGATCGATTATCGTGCGATATCGGGACCATCGCGTGCCGCTGCACTCGCAAGCGCACGATGCGTACGTTGAGCGAACGATATTTCGCTCGACATGAATATCGAAGGAACGACCGAGCTGCTTCGAATTTGCTTACCGTCCGGCCGGCCTCATGTAGTATTAATGCGGCATTAAGTTCCCTTCGATACGTGGGATATAAAAAATTTATATAATCTTTTGTTCCGGGGGATACATAAAACATCCGTGCGCGCGGTGCATCCGCGGCTTATTACAATCGCGAGCGGGCGAGCGGAGGCTGTTCGGGGAGGCGTTTCGTGCGCGTCTCATCGCGTGTAACGTAGTTGTAAGATGCAACCTCCACGCCGCTGGAGGTGCACATCTTTTATCCTCATGCTTTTATTTCGACGCTGACGTATATGTCGACCGCTCTCGATCCCTGGGGTCGCATTGAAACGCGTTGGTCACGGACCAACTACCAATTGATCTCTGGTCCTCAAGGGCAATCGCCTCGGCTGATTCCGGCCCGGATTTTGCGAGCCAGATAAATAACGAGCGTACGTACGTGTTTACGCAGGCGAGATCGATGGCATGGAAAGATCGATTCATCCCCAACCAGGATCCTTTTGCTACGTTTACTACTTTATGTCGCGTTGCGAATAAAACTTGGCTTTGTGCTTCTCTGTCAGCGACGACGACGCGTCTACACGGTCGATAGGCATCTGAAACGAGCGTCGAATAATCATACATCCACGTAATCACTGATTACTCAATGAAAAATATTTGTGCGTGGCTTTTTCCGTACGTGAGCCGCATGACGGCTCCGTCGACGGAACGGCGTTGATGAAGTTTGAGCTCGTGACCGCCGGCCTGTTTACGGAATGTCAAAACACACGGGCGAAGGTCTAGGTGGCGGCGTTAACATGAGTGTCACGATTGAATTACCGCGGGGTATCGCCACGAAGAGCGCATCGGGAATTTCAGAGGACTCTCGGTCGCGTCGTTACGAGCCTACTTTCTACAATGAAAAATCGCGAGCGAGATTTGCGAACACCGGAATAACACCAGTCTCGTACGCTGCCTTCGCGCATCGCGTTGCAGGCATGCGTTAATACGCATCCGCTTCAACAGCCGCGCCGATTCTCGACCCGGAACTGGAAATCGCGCAAGCGACTTTTGGAGAAGCCGATCGAGGAGCGGGTCTCCATTTCGCAACGCTTCGGCCAAATTGTCGGTCAAGGCATCTAGCTTGGAGCGGAAGTTCTCTTGGCGTAAACCCGGCGTCACGTATCCGTTCAGGGATAACCTAGCCGGGGACTGAGACAACACAGTGGGGTATCCACTCGTTTTAGAGCAGGCCGGGCCCCGGAGGCGAAGGATCGGGATAAAAACCGGTCCGAGATAGGTCCGGGGTTTGTTTTAGCAGGTCAGAAACCATCCCGACCTGTCAGGTCCCGACTACTCGGCGGACTATTCAACGCTCGCGCCAGAAATAACGATCGAGTAGTCGAGTTTTCCCCATCGCGCTCTTTTCTTTTGCTTTCCCTTCGATCGGAAGGAACGCAAGATACGAAACAGACACCCAAAAACGCGTCCCCTCTTGCTCATTAGGCTCAACAGGCTTCGATTGCCTGATGGAGGTGGAGTCGCTTATTAAGTCCCGACGTTGCTGGAGTCGAGTGACTCCGAATCGTCGTTTCGCTTCGGTTTTGGCTCTCCGTGCGCGACACGAGAGTAATTATCCGTTACGTCGCCGCAGATGTTCCTTGAGATTTCTCTTATTACCAGCGAGAGCTCGCGAGTAGTCGCGATTTATTTACGCGATAAATCAACTTTTCGTGTGTATCATCACGCCGATGAGAACGGATCCAACTTAACGCGCTCGAGCGCGCTGTTCTGCAGCTCGCCATCAAACGTAAATCCGCGTCGTTATCGGTATCGTTTTCCTCTTCCTCCCGAGGTTTACTTCCCAAAAAATTTCCATCCTGTAATTACTGCGCAAACTTATGGCCCTCGACAAAGAACCGAACGTGCTCTCCGGCTCCACGAGAGCTTCTGGAGCCGTTCCATTTTTTCTTTCCCTTTTTCTCTTTTTTTTCCTCCTTTTTTTCCTCCTCTTTTCTTTTCCTACCCAAACAAAACTCCTTTACCTCGGCGTCGCCTTCCTTTTGCGTTCGTGACTTCTCTCTGATCGAGCAGTGTTCTCAACGCGCCGCTTCTCCCTCGTCGATTCTCTCTCGAATCTCGAGATGTGATCTCATCATCCGAGTAAGGCAATCAATGACAGAGTAATCACGGAATTGACAAATTGCGACAAAACGCGGGTGTCAATGTTGATCGCGGTCCGTTGCTCACGCTTGCTCACGACGGATCTCTACTTCACTTGCTGATTATGACAAGTGAACCTTCTCGTATGCCAATAACGACATGTCAATCGGTCCACCATCTGCACGTGTGCATATCCATGCCACATGATGTCTTGCTTGAGAAAAAACTTTCGCTCGACAACCACTCGTGCTGGAGAACCATCGTCTTGTTGCTTTTCAAGATAAAAACGCACGTTCAAGGTGATAGCGAGATACTCGTGCTTCAGGTGGGTCTCGGAAAAATCACGGTGGTCATAATGAGAGATAACTGGCCGATGGCCAAAGCGTGCGGCGCACTTGAACGGCGCTAATCGCGGCTTCACCCGCTGCTACGGATATTAACATTTATTTGCTACATGCGAGCGCTTCCGCTGCCGAACGCTTTTCGGGCTCGCTTTCACCTTCCGCGGCATTGCAGCTTTTACTACGATTGCACTACGCAATTATCGCAATCGCAGCGCGGGAATCTCGCCGGATGGGAACGATTACCGGCGCGCGTTTACTTTCTTCTCATCGAGATCGCTTGATGGAGAACCGAGGCAATCCTCTCATCGAAGATCGCATGGAAAATCATCACGAGAGACGGACGATGGGACAGAGACAGAGAGAGAGAGAGAGAGAGAGAGGGAGGGGGGAGGACGTCGCGCGAGTCGGCGGGAGGAAAGAGACGATTGAAGTTCGGAGTTCGGCGTTTATAAATAGCGATATTCTCGTTTCCGTCTACGCGCGAGAAAAAAAATGTTATCTCTCGATGGCTATTTCGGCGCGCGGATTTTGGCGTCCATTCAAGTTTCCGAAATGCCCGCGGAGTGCCGGCTGTCGAATGTGTTCCTCCCCGCGCTCGGTCGAATCATCCGAAATAAAGCATGCCCGCGGATGAAAACATCTCTGAGACGCCATGTGCTGCCTCCGCGGCTCGTTCGGAATATTATGAAACGCTCCGATAAATATTTCAGCCATCCGAGAGTGTTTGGTGACACGACGTTTGGTGAAACGCGCGCGAACGTGGCAGCTAGCGATCATTTCCTCCGCCAATTTATCCCAAATAACGAAAAAACGGAGAGAATGCAACACGGACGGACGGAGAGAGAGACGAATATGGAACGCGCGAACGCGTAAAAAAAAGAAAAAGAAAAAGAAAAAGAAAAAGAAAAAGAAAAAGAAAAAGAAGAAAGAAAAAAGAAAAGAAGGAAAGAAAATCCGGAACAATTCAGAGGCGGCAATGATCGATCGTTCGCGATCGGGATGCGTTGGCTAATCGGCTAATGTGCTTTGCGTTTTAGCAGAAGCCGAATGCGAATGCGCGAACCGCGAACGCGAGAATCGCCATGAGAATGAAACCGCAAAAATGGTGAACGTAGTACGCGTTACCTTGAGCGGCCGCGTATCGGAACGGTGCCGGCGCAGAGCGGTGCGGCCGCGAGGAGATCGGAAGATTACGAGCATTGCAAAACGATCGTCATTATAATCGAGCGCGTATCCGTGAGAGGAGGAGCATGCGAGGTAAATAACATTACCTATGCATGAGACGCAATCGCAATAATCATGCTGCCGCGCGTGCAAGCGGCCGTTGCGAAGCGGGCGTGGATGCTGGGCGCGCGCATTTGCACTTCGCCGAAATAGTTTATCGATTCGCGGGACTCTGGACCGATCGCTCAGCATCACGCCACGGTCCACCGTCCCCATCGCCATTGCCTCACCGTTACGGTCGTTCTTGCCGCGTTCTTTTTGCGCGACGTGCGTTGCGGGTTCAACGGAGTCATCTTTGTTCCGAGAATAACTATTCAGAGTTGAGCACATTGTGTCATGCGCGCGTGTTTTGCGCGCACACAATGAAAGCAACGTCCGCTCGCTCGCGTGCTCTGTCTATTTCCTTCTGGCTCCAACGTCCCGAAGGGATTCGCGCTGCAGCGGTGCTAAGAAGTCGATTGAAGGAACGATCACTCGCGCTCGTCGCGAATCGCTTCTGCCGCAGTACGGCCTAAGCGCAGCTTCTCCTTTCCCTTTTCATCGCGCGGAATTTCGCCTAACGTCGCGCGATCGATCGTAAGACGATCTAGAGGACCAGCTAGGTGCGAGTACCGATTAGCCTTTGATTAGCCTTTTAGATTTACGGCGCGATTACGACGCCGGGCGATCCGCGAGCGAAGCCGAACGCGCGCTGTGTGTGCCAAAACGGAGAAAGTTGCAACAACGTTAGCTCCGGCATATTAATCGCGTTGTTATATCCAATTGCAACATTCCCCCGGACATCCCGGGGAACGAGAAATGTCCGAGGATCGTTCTTTAGAAAACCGAAATCCGGATGTCCTCCGATGGCACTCCGCTTGGCATAGTAACGAGGGAATCGAAAAAAAAAAGAGAAAAATGCAACGAAAACGTCCAGTTAATAAATCTCAACAATGATAGGACTGGTTTTCTCTTTTTTTTTCTTTTTCTTTTCTAGAAAAACTCTGATACCAATTCGCTGCCTCTGTATCGATTATTTTATCCATTTTCAGGATTATCTTTGATATGCCGGGTTATCTCTCGCGGTTCGGCCAGGATAAATCGCGAGTGTTCGATGCGTACTTGAAGCGAGAAGGAAAAGAGATCGACCGATGTCCAATAATTTGCATATTCAGCCGCAAATCGCCGATGAATACCGATATATCCTTTTCCTCTGAATATTCTTTCCCCTTTTTTCCTTCCTTCCTTCCTCTCACGCGCGGGACTTCGTGAAACAATTGCGAAGATTCAAGCGCGATGCCTCGCGTGTAATCATGAGGAGACAGAGACAGACGCGATTATCCGATTGCGTCATTAATTTCGTTATCCCGTTTCGATCGAGCCGGCAAGGAACGTGAGCGCGGAAAGGAACGGAAAGCAGGCTCTTTCGACATGCGCGATCGGTTTTCGCATTATCCGTCACGGGCGGCGCTCCTTTTTTCCTTCTCCTTTTTTGCAGCATACTTCCCGCGCCGGTGAAAAAGTCGGGAAATGTATGCGCGATGTAGCAAACCCGTTCGCGAGGAACCAGTTTGCAAAATCGCGCGCGCATTGCGGCTTTTTAACACAGCACTCCGATCACGCAACTTTGCCGCACAGATCGACTATTAATCTCGCTGGTCAGCCGCGAGAACGGAGAATATCGCAACGCGAGGAAACATTGGCTTTTGACAGACGAAAGAGAGACGGAACAGCGGAAAGTTCAATTAGTGGTACTGAGAAATGTCTAAGTGCACGTTTTTCGCGATATCATTATGCCGCATAAATCGATCGAAAGGTTTGCCGGGAGGAGCACTTGCTTGATCGTCGATCCATGTTCCTTCCAGAAAGAGAGAGAGAGAGGGAGAGAGGGAGAGGGAGACATCAAGTACCATGGAAAGAGAGAAAGATGTCACGCGATGGCTGAAGAAGCAAGCAGCTGCCGCTTCGGCAACAGCTTCGGCATTAGAGATTAGAGACGGACGTCGATAAGGTGGCCATGATGACATGTAACCGACAATAAAGGAAAATGATTTGCAAAAAGTCGCGCCGAGTCTGTCATTTTTCTTAGAATTTCAACAGAGTTCGATTATGCAACGATTTATCGATTTATGATAGTCCGTATCGGAAAATCACGACGACATTAAGACGATAAACACTCGACATGACTAACAATGCATCTCGCGCTGAATAACGATGTGTCAACTTCAAGGAAACATTTTTCTAATGGCAGTGCACGATAGCAGGCCGATATAAATAGCAGCCCGATCGTCGATTATGTCCGTAATAATGGTAATTGCAAAAGTGACCTGTGAGTCATCACGAGTGTGGCAAAAGTGCCGATCCACTCGGCATCCTTGCGAAATAACACCAAGATGCCTCGAATCTGCACATCGAAAAGTGAAATTCGGATAATCGCGCTCTTCGTAGATTTCAGGCATGCCTGAGGCATTCTCGCGAGGATGAACAAATGTTCTGAAGACAGAAGTCTTTAGATGACGGATTCGAAAGACGGATCGTCCTTGTAACGACTCGCGCAATTACCTCGACTCATCTCTCTCTCTCTCTCTCTCTCTCTCTCTCTCTCTCTCTCTCTCTCTCTCTCTCGTGAAACAAGAATGTTTTTTCTCTGACACGTTATTGTTCTTAAGATCTTGCAGTCTATTAAAATATTAATTCGCCTGCTAGACTTGGGAACAGTAGCAATGTTTCCTCGAATGTTTTATTCTCATTTCTCCACAAATTCAAAACTGATATCCACGTCATGATTTTGGTATGTGCATTATCTGTTAATTGTACAATTAATTATTTAACAGCGCAAGTAATAATTTTTAATATATATATAAAGAATATATATTATTTTTTTTAAATATTTATGAGCGTCGTATTACATAGACGCATTCAACATGTTAGTTGTTGTTAGTAGAAAACATCCGCTGAGATGCGAGCGATAACTTCCCGCGGAAGTTTCAGGAAAAATCGCGATTCGCCCGATCAGCCGAATCGAATGAATCGATCGCGGAGGGTAAAAGAAAACTAATCATTCGTTAGAGTTTTTCCGCGTTTCTGGGACTCGATTGTTCGCCGGATGGCGTTTCTCTCTCAGTCCTATCTGACGAGTTTCTCGCGACCTATGTTTAAGTCGGTAAACTGAGAACCGCGTTTTTCATGTTGTTCGCGGTTCTCGGCTCGCGGCTTAACGTTCTGCATTGATGCACTCGTCGATTGTCGATCGCGGTCGACATGAGAGCAGCTCGTGTCGCGCGCGTTCTTGCATTAACCGCCGAACGCGCAATACGTCCGACACTTTGCTGATCTGGGGATTTTCTATTAATTATATAATTATTTCCCATTCAGTCCGGCAGCTTGCCGAAATCGAGCACAATCGACTTTCGCAATCCACCAATCGCCGAATCGGCGGCTCGCGTAATCCGAGATCGAGTTGCGGTTACGCGATCCGTGCATTCTTGGCGGCAACGATTTGTCAGAAATAAAAACGCTGGAACCGCCGAAAACTACAGCTAGAAAAGAGCGAGAACGAAACCGGGAGAGGTTCTCCCTCACGCGCTTCTCTCTCTCTTTCTGGGAGGTAAAAGAGCGGCGCAACGTTATTTTATAATGCAACATTTTATAAGTACTCGGAATTGCTCTCTCTCTCTCTCTCTCTCTCTCCTTCTCTCTCAAAGAAAGAATCTTCGATGAGGAACCGCAGAGGCAGATTTATACTTCTCCTCGGCGCGAAGGAGCAAGGGTGAACACAAAGAATCGTTCGTTTTACAGCTGCGCAATGTTTTGACTCTGGGATGAGGTCAGAGGACATTACGACGAGCGAGAAGTCCCTGTCTCGCCTGAAGAATTCACCGCACGCGAGGTCGAGGCCGGAGTTCGCGATATCGGCTAGAAGGATACGTCGACTTCCGGCGAGAAGAGGGTCGCGAGCATCGCGGCGGAGCCATCG
This sequence comes from Eciton burchellii, assembly GCA_020341155.1. Classification (NCBI taxonomy): domain Eukaryota; kingdom Metazoa; phylum Arthropoda; class Insecta; order Hymenoptera; family Formicidae; genus Eciton; species Eciton burchellii. Next base: position 1,297,129 of record JAHMML010000043.1, on the reverse strand, counting down.
CGCGTTCTCTCTTTGTTCGTCAATGATGCTGATGTCGGGCCGCGTGTGATGGGCCGTAGGAGGCGTGCGTGCACGTCGTAAAGCACCAAAGCGGCCCGTCCGCATGTGCGTGCACACGCCGCGTATCCGTTACGCATCCCGCGCGCCAGGTATATATTATATTATATATCATATACATCGGCGAAGCCAGCCAAGTGGATTCTTTGTTCGCGCGGTCGCGCGCGGGACCGGCAGAGTCGGGCCCACGTGTGGTCTACTTCGTCTTAATTGCCGACCCCGGGTCGACGATCCCCGCCGGGGGATATCGAGTCGCTTTCTGCTTTCTGGAAACGCGCCGATGGCGAAAGCGAGCGGACCCCTTTCGGGCGGGCGCGGATTTTCGGCGCGGTGCTCCGCCGAGATCTCGTCGCGCGCCGCACTCTGCTCCCTCTCCCTCCTCCCCTCCGGGACCGGGCTTGACTCCGATTCGCGCTGTTTAACTTCGGTCTTGACTCCAGACGATTCTCAAGACGGAGTCTCCGCCGTGCTTGAAACAGCTCTCTCGGGCAGAAATGTTGCGAGCTGTTGCGTACCTGATACTTTACTTTGTCTCGCTGCATGTGGCCGATGAATTGAAATCAGGCTAGAATCGCGATATACGGACGGGCGTAAATGCCGTTTGGATCAGTAATCTTCTGAGATTGCGAGTGTCTCGGCGTACACGCGTGCAAGGGTCGATCGATCGAATCAACGACGAAGGATTCAGACCTGACGATTCCTCGTTGGCCAACCAACATTAATCTTCGAGCTACGTTGTGCGATTCCAACGAGGTTGTTACAATGCACCTGGGCTCCTAATGGCTCCATGATGTTTCCGATGCGACGAGCTCGGACTGTTCGCGCGCTTTCGCCGTTCATCCAGACACAAGTCACGTGTCGAGAGATATCGTTAAATGTATATCACGGACCGCTCATCCGAACTGTCCAGTGAAATGTTTGTGTAAAACCGGGCGCGAAAAATATCCGCTGCGGATCAGTTGTCCGCGCACATGTTCATCGAGTCAATCGTCAATGCTGGGATCGTGCGTAATTTATTGCTCGCCATCTTTGTACGCGAACGTGTACGCGTATGTGTATGCCGAGCCTTCGTCAGATATAATATCTAATCATCGCGCATGACGCGCGAGAGCGATTTTTTCGTTGATACGTTTATATTATTTCGCTCACGCGTCGAATTTATCGCGGAAAAAGGAACGGAGTGGCGAAGGAGGAGGCGGGGRGGGGGGKATTATTTTTGCTTCGCTCTTCTTTTTTCCTTCCTTTCTTTCCCCGAAGAGAAGCGACGTCGCTCGCGCTTACGTTCTCTGCACTTTACGTCACATCGCGGTTCGAGGGAGCAGAGATGCGCGCGTCTAGCGTATAAATAACTGGCCGATTAGAGGAACGATCCGATAAATAAATACCGCGTAGGATCGACGCGGGATGAAAAATGGGATAAAGTAGTGCCTAGTAGCGAATCGCGCCACGCGCGCAACATCTTACGTTATGGCCGGCTCAAGGGGTTAAAACTTGTTTACGCGGAGTCAATCAAGCCGCGAAGACGTCAAAGGATCACGCGAGCACGCACCGGCCGCCGCGTGGTTGCCGCGATGCGTTATTAATAATAATAAGTTCAATAATCGCAGGCGGGGAATTGCGCCCGCGCTTATGTCATCTCGCCGCGCGGATTATCGAGTTAGCAACGAACGTTTTACACAGCGCTCGATGGATCTATCGGCCTGTTTATTGTTGCGACTTTTAGCCCGCCTGAACAGAGAGAGAGAGAGAGAGAGAGAGAAAGAGAGAGAGAGAGAGAGAGAGAGCGAGAGAGAAGGCCGCTGTTGCGATGACGCGTATTTCAGAAAACAAGGCGAAACGAACACGAGTTCGTCCGAGTTCTTCCAATTGTTTCGAGCCTTCGCGGACGACGGGACGACGCACGCTAAACGTACGCATATTCACGCACAGAGTCGGACCTCGTCCAGCCGGCTTGGACTATACAACGGATGTAAAGAAAAGTTGTTGATAAACAAATGCATGCTTGGATGCAAGTTCACATCTCGATGTAACGTCATTTGGCGTGTGAAGCCAAATTTCTAATCTTGTTGTATCTCATGGTCGGACTTTACGCACACTCGATGAACCACGAACAATCGAGGGAACGCATTGTCTACGTCTTTGGCTACGCGCGTTTGCAAAGAGAGAGAGAGAGAGAGAGAGAGAGAGAGAGGGAGAGAGGGAGGGAGCCTTCCGCCTCTGGAGATGAATGTGGCGAATGTGTCTATGAGAAATGTATAGAGCGATACGTTCCGATCCTTCAGCAGGACTGTTTGGGAATCGAATGAACTTATCGGGATGCAAACAAGCGCTGTTTGGAAATGGACGACGCGATCCCTCGGAGAGAAATCGTTCGGTTCACGCGCGTCACACGAACGGCACAAGCGGCTCCTTGTTTCTTCCTTCGACGTCGCTTGACGGTTGCGCGGGGTCGTCGATGTGGGGGAAAAAAAAAGTAGAAAAGGAGAAAAAGCCGTTCATGAATATGCTTCTTTCATGCTAACGGACACGGAACCGAAGCAAGAAGAAGGAACCACACGCGGATCGACTCGCGTGGAAAGAGCCGAAGGTGTAGGGCCCACAGAGGGCCTACACTTGTTCCTGGCAGGTACCCTTCCTTCCCGCCATTTTGTTAGTGGGATGCACGAAACGTCGGAACGCAGAAAATGATCCGACGCAGCATCCAGTCAATCGAGATGATACGCGTCTCTGTCGTCGTTTGTACGCTTGAAAGAATCTCGTCTGCAAGGGCAACAGTTCTCTGCTTTTGTCCGACTTTGTCCGCAATATCTAGGAAATTCTTTATCACTAGCTGTTGTTGATCATTATCTATAGCACCGACCGCTGTTGGCGCGATGTCTAAACTCGAACAGCGAGCGAACGGAGCTTCGAGTATGCACGATTGATTTGCAAATTTTCCACGTAACTGCCTCGTGATCGAAGAAACGACGAAGTAATTACGAGGCTTGTCGCATATTTAATCCTCGATTTCCACTAGACTCCACTAGATCCATCCACGCGCGAGCACGTTCGTCGCGGGACACTGGGAATCCCCCTCCTGCGCGGAAGCGCGTCGCGGTCTCGACGATCGTGTCGGGATCGAATGCGCGCGCGCCGTGATAAGAAAAATTGCCGAAACCGCCGCCAGTCACGGATGGCAATAGGGGGAATCCCCGCGTTTCCTCTTTCGCGCTGCCGGCCTCCGGCGACCGCTCGCTCGCGTGGTCATTCGCCCGCGATGTCAAAGAACTTTCATGAATATGCCCAAGTGCAAATGCGCGCATTTGCACACCGTCAACACCATCACCGGGCGCCAGCTACCCGCCACCCCCGCTCCCTCCCTCCCGCCCTCCTGCGCGGCTCACTTTTTCCGATGACTGTACGCTTCTCGGAATTGCGGATCTCGCGTGTGAGAGCGCCCGCCGCCTCCCCTCGCCTCCACCCCCTCCCCCTCCCCATCCCCCGCCTTCCTGCCGCCTCCCGCCGCCCCCGCCGGAGATACGAGAGTATGCGCACGTGCTTGTGAGGTCCGGGTCCATCGGCTGGTGCTGCTCCTCGTCGGCAGTGCCTCTCAGACGCCGCGCGACGAAAAGCGCGTCCTCGCATCCTCTCTCCTCCTGCCGCCGTTAAGCTGATGCGCTTGGTAGTTCGATCCTGAAGCGCCGATGGATGTCCGATCGTACCTATGTGCAGTTGTACGTATGCACGTTACGTTTGATTCGGCGCGCGTGATCGGCGTTACGTTCGAGGCTCCGAGATATCACGCGAGCACGTCATCCCTGGGGGGGAAGGACGCGGGGAGCGCGTCCGGAGGAGGCGAAGGAAAGGGGAGTCGCGGTTGTCCGAGCTGAAAGTCACTTGGCTATCGCCACCGTGTCCGTGCATTCCCTTTGTTCTGCTATCGGAGGAAAGGGGTGGCACTCTCGGGAGTGCTCGTGGACTTGCCCCTTCAATACGGCGGTCCATCCTCGCGCGGTTGCTGCACTCGCGATAACAGCTCCCCGTGGCAGGATAGCGTGCTGTCGGAAGACAGCAGTCTCAAGCCTCCCTTGAAGTAATCGCGCAAATTAACGCGAAGGCTCGAGAGGTATCTGGTGTCTTAGTTCGCGCACAGAACGTCGGGCTTATTCGGCTCCTCGTTACCGTCGAAGCTGCTGGTTTGACCTTCTTCTACTCAGCGATGCTCGTTGAACGTAGTTTATATATCGTAAATTATTATCACTCTTTTTCTTTCCTCCCGATGCAAAGTGTGAGACGTGAAACGCTCACCGCTTAGTCTCGCGAGATACGATAAACACGTAATAATCTGGGACCACTCTTCGTGCATTCGTCTCAAGTACCCGAAATAACAGCGAGAACGTTAACCAGCAAGCTGCGGGGTTTTCATAGAATATTCCAGACGACAAGAGCCGACGTCGAATAACGCCGAAGGCAGATGAGCAAAACCGAAGGAGCGCGGAAGCCGGACGAATCGCCGATAAAGTGCGCCCGGATTGAACCTCGCATAAAGTCGCTCGCGCCGACCTCGCGCCGACCTCGCGCCCGAGGTTCGCATAAAGCCGGCCTGCCAACTTCCTGATACCCGATACGGACTCATGTCGCCGTACGCGTTGCTCCTTGCGTCCCTTACCGCCCCGCGAGGGCCGAGGGGACCCGCGCGCGCACGCGAGAGTTTATTTCCCATTAAGCATTTCCTGGTGGCGGTCGGCTTGGGTTTCCACATCTCGCAGCCTCCGATACGTTCCCCGGCTCCGTACAATACGCAGATAGCCGCTCGAGCCCGGCCAGACCAGTTCGCGGCCATTCATCTCGTTCTCGCTTCGGAGAGCGGCTCGAGAGCATCGATCCTCGATCGCTCCGCCAGTTAGATCCTTTCAATTTATTCCTCCTCTGCACGGGGAGGATCGCTGTCAGGATCGACGAGCTTTCGCGGCTAAACGGAGCCGTAGCGGCAAAATATCGGCGTTTTCAGCTGCCTTTTCACGCGCAAATGCGCTGATTCGCGAGTGACTTTTCGCGCGATTAAGCAGGAACTCACGACTCCAAGCGCGCGGATTGAACGGTCCTTTGCACGGGGAGCGATCCTCAATCTCGGTTTAACTTGGATTTACCTCGAATCCGTCGTTTTGCGCGCGATCGCGAGCCTGCAGCGTGTCCGCTTAGGAGAAATCGCGCGAAAATGTCGAAAAGCTCGGACGTTTACGTAGCTACACGCCGATAAAAGCCTATAAATAACGACGAGGAACAATGCCCTCATAAATAAAGCATCAAGATCAAGTTCGTAAATAAGAGGAGGATGAAACTGAGTCAATTATATGCGGCCCCAAACAAAATGTTAAGTGCATTCAGTAACGTTCGTTGCCTCAAGTTCTTCCGAAGGTTCGCGGATAGGTTCAACGGCCTTCATTAATGTCTTATAATACTTAATTGGCATGGAGATAACGGGATATTTTGAATTTCAAATGCGCGCTCGTAAAACTATGCTCGTAAGGGCACACAAGAAGTCACTGGTCGAGCGTCATTAATGACGCCGCTTTACGAATATCTCCATTCTTTCTCTATGGCACGCTTAACACGCTTGATGGAACGTGAAATGGCTCGTGCGCGCGGCACGATCTTATTGATCCCAGATCACCTTTGACTGACGTGACTCGTTTCCTCCAAAGAAAAACCGCGAAAGGCAACGCCTGCACTTCCTCCGGCAGGAAGTAACTTGTCTACCCTGCGATTTTTATTTCGACCATACAAAGAATCTCTCTCGCTCTCGCTCTCCTCACGTTTCAAAATTCCTTCGTTTTCTTTCCTCTTGAGCGGCTCCCTGTTGTTTCTTCATTTCGATTTCAATGATACCGGATTTCGATGACCCCGCTTTGGAGAAGCTTTTTAAGAGCGTCTTAGAGAGGCTTATAAATCGAGACAGATTTCCGCGCGCGCGCGCGCGCGGTTCGCTATTGTTGATCATCTTCGACTGACATAACTCGTCTCTCTCATGAGAGAGAGATAATCAGCGATCATCCACCACTAGCGAGCGGGCAATCACGTCATGATTAATCGAGGTTAAGACAAGAGCGCGAGACTTCGGGGCAGATTTTCGCGTGAAAGCAGCGACTCGCGGGACGCGAGAGGCCCTACGAGATGAAGCGGATCAAAGGTTGCGATCTCTCTCGCGGACCATTGATAAAGTCCCGATCCACTGCAGTTTGATCGTAATGCGACGCGCCATGATTGCGCGCCGGCTTCTTCGTGAAATTACGACCGCGGGTTAATTCATTTTCGCGGGGTCGCGAAAGCAGAGCGCGCGTTTTCGCTCGATCGACCGCTCCTTCCTATAATTATCGATTTCTTTATTATCGAACGAAGCTCCTTCCTCTCTGCGAACTCTTGCGATCTTTCTGTTTTTCTTTTCTTTTTTTTGTGCGGGGACCGAGAAAGAGAAAGAGAGAGAGAGAGAGAGAGAGAGAGAGAGAGAGAGAGAGAGAGAGAGAGAGAGAGAGAGAGGTGCATTGCTTTTATATTGACCATGGTTGTCTTTCTAATATTTTTATCATCTTAATTACGGGGAATGAAAATTAGTAGCTTTAGATGATCCCAGTTCGCGGAAGAAAACCTGCTTCATCTTATCTTACTTTTATGTAGACATCGTGTATATAATTTTATATGCATATCGATAAGTGATACATTTTAATGTCTCATATTTATACGTACGATCTATTTCTATACTATTGAAAATTAAACAGATTCAGATTTACATTGCGAGACAAAATGCGAAAAGTTACACTATCGCCGATCAGTTTTTGCTTGATTCACTCTCTAAAACGTGTGCAGTAGAAGAGGAAGAGCGCTCGATAAGCACGATAATCCGTGCTTATCGAGCGTACTTGAAGAGGATACGCGATGTTTCCACGAGAGATTTACGGGAAAATCGAGTGAAGCAAATATAGCCTTCCTCGATTTTCCGTGACCAGGGTTTATCTTGCTCCGCGTGAGGTTATCGCCGGTTATCACGAAATTAATTTGAATAACACCGAGCGACATAATCAGCCGATCCTTTCCCGTTAAAGCTGAGTCATGCCATTTTTACTGCGATTTATTATTACACGCGCACGATAAATCGCGTATCGTCATCGCCGACCGATTAACTAACCGAGAGTTTCACGCAAACAAAGCTTCCTGCAGTGGATTGCACAGTCAATGCAATCAATTCGGCACCAAAACTGTTCCGGAAGAAATGAAAAATAAGCGAATGATCCGCAGCTTGGATCTTCGTTCGAGCCAACAGAATCAGACAGATTCAAATCTCTCGGGGAAGGCGCGCTCGATTGAAATCGAAACAAAGAAACAACACCGAAGAACTCAACGAAAAGGAAACGTGAAGAGAGAGAGAGAGGGAGGGAGGGAGAGAGAGAGAGAGAGAGAGAGAGAGAGAGAGAGAGAGAGAGAGAGATATTCTTTATATCGTTTAAAATCGCAAGTGGGAAAAGTCTGTTCCGTTCTTGAGGCAAGTGCGGGCGTTCTACGCGAGTTTTCCCTTTACGGAAAACGCCGCACCGCGCAATGCGCATTCCCGCGCGCGCACGTGCGCGCGTCGCCCTTTCGTGACATTTCACAGGCGAGCAGGCGAAGAAAGATGACCGCGCGTAGGGTTACTCGCATGGGAGGAGAGAAGCGACAACGGTCGCAGCGGCATCGGGAGAGCCTGACCTCCGGAGGCTGTCCGATAACTTTTCTCCGAGTCTCCGAGGAGAAAAATCAACGGTCGTGTGTTATCTCGGCGTGTTGTTGCAGTCCGCCCGCGTCGCGTCAATCGGTCTTATCTTCGTTGCGGATATATGCGGAGCCGCGAGCGCGAGCAAAAATCCGACTTTTTCCCCGCCGTCTTTTCCGCAACAAGGACGCTGCACTTTCGCTAGCCGGATGATAATTTCGTTGCGACAGGATCCGCGCTCGGCACGTCCGCGATTCTATTTCTTCGATCGTAATAGCGCAAGACTTGCGAACAATAGCGAGTAATAAATGTAACATGATCCATCGCGACGATTAAATTCAATGTCAACGAGCGATTGATTATAAGCTCGCTTACAATGCAATGGCAAATTTGATTATATAATGCTAGGCAATTACCATTTCGAGATTATCGTGTACGGTAGCCTATAATCTGAAGCTTCGGACTGAAAGACACGCTTGATCCTCCGACCACTGCGTCATTGTTGCTTATCGTTGTTACATCCCTTGCTTATCGTAAATCGCAAGACAGTGCCATTTTTTTATTAATACAAATGCATACGCATTAAGATAACGTGTAAGGAAATGTGTATCGTTATCGTTTTTTCATGATATTACGCGGGGACCTGTGTTCTTCAGGACAGAGTATGCGATTTTAGGTGTCTGCTTTGCACGTCATTGTACGTCATTTTCAGCCTTCGCGAATGAAATCAATGACGGATCGCTGACGCGACATTCGCAGCGCGGATTCCATTTTCGCAAAAACGCACCAAGCATTTCACCTGCTGCCAGATCGGCAATTCGACGACTCTTCATTTAAGGAAGAAAAGAGAACACATGTGGCTATGAGGCTGATTTTAAAGGCTCTACGTTTCTTTTTGCCGAAGCTATAAACGGGGAAATCACTATCTAATTCTGTATACTTTCCGAAATCCTATACACTTTTTACAGCTTTACTCGATATTTTCATTGCATCTTGCATTGAGCAGGGAGTTTCCGTTATTTAAAAAGAAATGACAGTTATCGAATTTATCGAATTTTGAACGCATCGCACACTTGCACACTTGCAACTTGCTATTTTTAAATATTCAAATATCTCCGTCTTAAATTGAGACATTCGAGCACGAGCCGCTCGGTTACGTTCCGATACGACAGCAATGACAGCAATTTCTGCCTTTTGTTTTGATGTCACGATGTTTATATTGCTCTTAATAATCCATGACTCATCATAATCGAGGAGACGATTTATACACAAAATACAGAACGGAATACAATTTAGTAATAAGGAGTTACGCACGCGGGGACCAAGTCGCGACGGCGTCGCAGCGCGTAAGATGCGCGCCTTATGGATTGGACTGTACGTAAATTTGTATCAATTGCCGGTACAGCTGCTTCAATTTATTGTGGGATTAGAAACAATGAGCGGGGTCAAATGGTCCCTTCTTGTCATAATGTAGCAACCCTCGCTGTCGTCGGCGGCATGACGTCACTGCGTCACCAAAATCATCAGTCGTCCATTTGATATTTTTTCAACGGTGAGACGGTTCGGAAAGCGCTCGTAGGCTTTCGTCTCCGAGACGAGAACGAGAACGAGGAGATTCAAGGTGTCGAGCGAACATCAGCGTTTCGGGCAGCTCGATTTTCGATTTTCGCAAAGGGAGAATTCCCGCTCGTTCGGCCGAATCGATTACGGGACGAGTTCGGAAACGGGAGTGCTTATCGCGGTTGAAGAGCAAGCGAGCGAGCAACGAGAAGGAACGAGCAACTCTCCGAAGGAATTTATAAACTGTAAAAAATCTCAGCGTACACCCTGCTCCGTCTCCCTGCGCATTCGTTCACCGGAGCCCAGGGGTCTCCCCGTTTATCATAGCGGGGCACCAGCTTTCATGGCCTCTCGTCGAGAGACGCATCGTCACCAGAACGCATTCAGTCGATACCCTTCGCTCGGAACTCCGGCTCATCCGTCTCGGCCGGACGCCACCGTGACGCGATCCTGTCGGGGGGAGTCTTTCTTGTAAGAAACAATTAGTAATCGCTCGGTGCCAGATGCAGCCAGTGGGTGGTCGAGACTTTAGGATCTCCTCGAGCAGCGAGTCTTTATAGAGCCTACCTGCCGTAAAGTAAGAAGGATGGACGCGCATTGTCACGAAGCGCGATGATTCCAGCGGTTCGCCATTGTCCGTGTTTCGCCTCGCCGTTCCGTTTCGTCCACAAATGTCACGAGATTAACATTGGCATTAGCATATTCCGATCGCTGCAAGCGTCCCGTTGCACTTTGGCGAGGACGACGATAGTCGTCGTCGTCTCTGTCTCTCTCTGTCTCTTTCTCTCTGTCTCTTTTCTCTGCTTCGACCTAACCGTCATAGCTGGAGCGTATACACGCTCATGGCGAAGCTAAAGAGCTTCTTAGGAGCGCATCACATATGCGAGGGACGAGGCGAGAGAGAGAGAGAGAGAGAGAGAGAGAGAGAGAGAGAGAGAGAGAGAGAGAGAGAAGGAGAGGGAGAAGCTCGCCTGGTCCTCCCCTGGTCGTTTTCCCTCTCTGCGTTCCTTCTTTTCCCTTTTTCTTCATTATCATTTCTCGTGTCTCCGTCCTCGGGTTGACATCGCCGTCACGTAGCAGACTTCCTATGAACCGCGCGCTTTCCTGAATACGAAACTCCTGAAGACGGTCCCCCCGAATATCTCGGGTTTTCTGTGACGAAGATGCACGATCGTACGTGTGCGCTCCTTTATCAGCTTCGACGACGGACCGTCAAAAAGAGACAGCACGGAGCCGATTCGGAGCTTTGCGATTGGAACTTTGTTTTGGCTCGGCGGACGCATTAAAAATTCCTGTCTTTGCTGAAAGGACACGATCGGCGACGAGAAGCGACAAGATGACAGGGGAGTGCCTGGAGTTTGATCAAAGATTCGCCGAAAATCTCTCGGAACCTTCTGCAGGATTGAGCTATCAGTGTCTGGAGTTCTTTTTGCTCGCGACGTTTCCATGAAACATTTCGTGGGACGTTACATCCTTTACCGCTACGAGAACGGGGTAAAGGATACACGCGTATAGGCGCATAACGAGCGCGCGCTTGGCAGGCTGCGAGCCGTTTACGGCATCCCTAATTCCTCTACAAATTTACATCCGTGTCATCTTCTCCATCGGCGCATAAATCCACTTGACGTACGCGCCTTCTCGTAAAAGGTCGCGCTCACGTCTTCGTGAACGACGGGCGATACGTTTATACACGTTATTATCCCGCGCGATCGGAAACAACAAGACCGACGCGACTTTCATTACCTCCGAGATTAATTATGTCCCGCGTCAAGCGTGAGATAGAGAGGATATATATATATATATATATATATATATATATATATATATATTATACATGTATAATTCTCAGTCAACATTTCACGGCCGTGCGTTATTCTCTTCGTTATTGGGAACCCTGTTGACACAGCGTCTCCTGATTTTAAACCGCGATCTGCTCTCCGAACGATCGCGGAGAACACGTCGCGCTAATATACTCGTTTTCAAGACATCTGCTGGATGGAATCAACAGGACGGAATAGAGAGAGAGAGAGAGAGAGAGAGAGAGAGAGAGGAGGAAGGAAAACTTGGTTCTCCTCGCAAGGTGTCTGCGGGAGAATTCTGCGATTGGAGAAGGAACGGACTTGGATTTGTTATCGGCTCGGCTCGATTGGCGGCTTCGTCGAAGGAGGATCACGGCGATCCATCGAGACGCGACGTCGCGCTTCCGGCCGACGACGATCACAGCGGCGACCGTTCCGTAACGGTTTTCCGCGTCTGTAAAAATGCGTCCTCGCGCGTCCCGTGTCCCCGGGGACGATGCGATCGGCGATGCGGAGCTGCGGCGTGTCTTCGTTGCACGCACGCACGCACGCACGCACGCCGTACGTCGCGCCGCACGCACAAGACTCTCTTTCGATGCTTGCCCCCTTTCAAGGTGAGTCTTTGGCCCATTCACACGCGTGCAGCGCGCCATCGCGGCAGCGTGTGCGCATGCGCGCGTCACAAAGCCGCAAATTAAGTCTCACACGCGGCGAGCTCTCTCCTTCACCGACACGGCCGCGCGTGAGCGCACGCGCGCACGCGCGCGCGCTTTCAAAGCGCGCTCGGCGGTCTCGTACAGTCTCGCTGACAAGTGCGCCGCCGTTCGCCGAGCCGCGGCGGAAAACGCCGCGGCGGAAAAGAAACGCCTGCCCGCCATGTTCGCGGCGCGCGGGCGGATGCCCGCCGTAAGGACGATCGCTCGATGGCCCGAGCCCGAGCGCGCGAATATTCCAACGAATAAAGGCCTTCGGAGTGGCGCACGTTCGGCACGTGAAATATGAATCATGCATCGTGCCGAGAAAGAGAGAGAGAGAGAGAGAGAGAGAGAGAGAGAGAGAGAGAGAGAGAGAGAGAGAGAGAGAGAACTAAACGGCCGCCACTTGCAGCCACGGTTTTGTGATGAAAATGAGCTCGTGCAGCTTGGCCGGATGATTCAACGTTTCCATTGTTATCTGAAAATATTCTCGGCCGCATTATCAGCAAATGGCGCGTCTTGTTTTCGCCTAATGAGTAAACCGAATGTAAACGGACCGCGCTCTTTTTTCATTAGAACGCGCACGATCGCTTCATGCTAGCCCGGCGAGCATCGGCGGAACGTTAGCGTTGACCCTGCCCCTCGCTTTCGGGAAATGACAGAACCTGTCCGAGGAATCTATCATCGCATCCCATTTGACGACTTACGGGGCAGACAATCCGCGAATGATCCGAAAGAAATGATCTGTCCGAGCGGGAATCGGACCGCAAAACTCGTACGCTCGTTACGCCAGACGCGTGAAAACCTCCTCGTTTCGTAAGGATACGCTCGCGCGCGCGCGCGGGATAACGCCGCATTTATATTCTTAAACGGGACATCCTGCGTGCAAAGCCCGGCGGCGGATACGCGCGGTTGTCGCCGACGAGGCGGACAAGACGAGACCGGCCGGCGACTTATTGAATCCGCGGCTCTGCATCGGCAATAGCCGCGGCGGCTGCAAATGACAAGACGGGCCTGCAAAATATTCATTGCAGCTCGGCAGCTGCATCCGCGCGCGCGCGTGGACCGTTTGCGGCACTCGGGAGTGTTCAAAGATGCTCAAGCTTCGTGAGAAAGAGAGAGAGAGAGAGAGAGAGAGGGTGAGAGAGAGAGAGAGAGAGAGAGAGAGAGAGAGAGAGAGAGAGAGAGAGACAGAAATAATTGCGCAAATTAGCGTATCGCCGTAACGGCCTTCGTTGAAATTATCGGATCGGTTGACGAAAGTCCTTCAGGAAAGAGCGAGAGACTCGCTCGTGATTTGTTTTCAGTATCCGGCATTTCGCATGATGCTGCATGCATGCTCGAAGTCTCGAGATGCCACGTCGATGAAATGCAAATCTCTCTCTCTCGCTCGCTCGCTCGCTCGCTCGACACGTGTATGCCTGCTATCCCGCTTTATTTTTAGCGGAATACGTTTCCAGGAGAAGACCGCACCTTTCTCGGACGTCCCGCGCGTCCGTTTCTCCTCATCTCGCCGGCGCTTCGGGCCGCTTCTGCCGCAGGAAGAGTTTACGATGTCGAACGCGGACTTTGCGAGGCTGCTCGCCCGCCCGCCCCCCTCCCCCCCCTTGAGGAAATTAGTCGCCGCGCTCATTTTCCTGATTTAACGCGGCGCAAGCGGATAATCAGGCCGTCTCGTCTCCCCGCGCTGGAATTTATGCAAATCCACGCCGGCGATTCGGAATACTCGTATCACTCGGGGGAAACGATTCCGGGTATCAGCATTAAATCGACCGGGAACACGATTCCCTGCGCGGGGGAGCGGGACGGTCTGTCATTACTAGAGCCGGATTAAGATGTCGCGTGATGTTTCTTAAGCGCCGAACGGAGCAGCCTCAAGATACGCGCGCGCGCGCCTCTTGTGAGTGGCGGTGCGAGCGAGATGACGACTTGGAGATGCAAACATAATAAAGACAATCGTGGTTGCATGGATGAGAGAGAGAGAGAGAGAGAGAGAGAGAGAGAGAGAGAGAGAGAGAGAGAGAGAGAGAGAGAGAGAGAGAGAGAGAGAGAAAAGTCCAAGTTTCGTAGGCAGTAGGTTTTCATTTCTGGCAGGCGAACGTCCAATCCGCGATGTCGACTTCCGATGTCGTCCGCGATTGTTGCTCCCACGAGCGCGTCAGAGAGTCAGACTCGCCATCTTCCGATCTCGAATCCGCGGTCCGCGGGGATTCCCGCGGCGAAACGAGAGCGAGGAACGAGCCTTTCTGGATTCCGCTGTGGGGCTTTCCGCCATAAAGCACCGCTCCGCTCGCGAACGGCGAGAGGCTCGTGTTCGCGCGAGAGGATACCGCTCTTGGATTTCTTCTTATCGGCCCCGGCGCGATACGCGATTTTCCTCGTGCGCACGTATTCGCGTATGCATGTACGCGCTCGTATCGCATTGATATACACACGAGCGAGCAGACTGCAGACACGACGCGATAAAGAGAATTACGATACTCTGCGCGGGGTGCAGCGATGCTGAACGCTCGCCGGGAATGACGCCTGCGCTATTCATAATGTGCTCTATATCGGGCGCTGGCGACTGAAAAGTTAACGCCGCGCGCGCGCGGCTTGCCAAATGAATGAAATTGCAAGCACGGAATGCAGAAAGCGGCCGCACGCGCGCGCGCGGAGACAGGTGCAGTCTCGACCCGCGCGCTGCGACCGCGTCTCTCGTTTATGCAAGTCTCTCACATTTCACAGCAGATGGAACGCCATGAACGCCCGTCCCTCTCCACTGCACTCTCTACGTGCACTCTTGATGATCAGCCGAGGATCAGCCTGATCCGTGCGCAAGCTGCGTGGACACGCTTTCGGACACGCTTGGCGAACAATTCCTCCCGAGATACTCTCCTTCCCTCCCCCTGCTCTCCCGCGGAATGAGCGCATTCGCGCTTGCGTATCGTTTTACGATACGCTCGTCTCGTATCCGGCGCGCGACCGCGTCTCTTGATTTATTATACAAGTGCTGCGATGATCGCGGCACTTGGCGGCTCGCTGCTCTCGATGCGTAAAACGTAACTTGTGATTTACGGTCCAAGTGTACGGGTCGATCGGGATAGCGAGAGAGGATCCGGGCGAGCGATGATCGCTCGACGAATTCGGTCCAGTCGCGATGGCGAAAGAGGGCCCTCGTCGTCCGCTGGGAAACGCCAGAGGGAAACGACAAAGCGCGGTCAGCGTGCGAGCGAGTCGGAGAATCAGCCGCGGCGCGGATCGCGCGCGTTCAGCCCCGGCTAGCTCCGCTATCGCGCTCGCGGGCCGCGATTGGCCGATTCGCTTTAAGCGTGATGGCCTCAAGTGGTTAAGAGTGACACTGACGTTTAACGACAAGCGCCTGCCGTTGAAAATTGCCGGCTAACAACAGACTACTTACAAAGTCCACTGCGGGTGACCGTTACATCAAGCGAGTCGTAAAGCAATCGGCGAAAAAGCCCGCGCCGCGCCGGCCGATCCGTTAGCTCTCGCGAGTAAAAGTGAGCAAAACGCAAAAGCTACGCCAGACGAGTCCTGATCTCGTTTGTATCCGCTTGCAGTCAGTCCGCCGAGATCAAAAAGCACGCGCTCGATTAATCGTAATCGATTCCAGCGTTTCAGCCACCACCGCTCGGGCTTGCCTCGTGTCTTTGTGTATGTAATGTATCGTGTATTTCTCTCGTCGAGTTCTCGTCTACAGACGCGCGAGCGAGCTTGTTCGCATGTGTTTGCAGGTTCGATGCCGTTTCGATCGTCGCGGCGTCTCCACTTAATCGATCCGCTAACCGAAACCACGACCAAGTATCTTAATTACGCGTCGGACGCGATTCGACGAGATAACAAGACTTGAAACATGCACGAGTGTTTAGGAAAGCCGTCGATTAAAAGCGATTATCGGAGCTGACAATTTCGAGGAGGGAGATTCGCGAATTTACGACGCGGGTAGAGAGAGAGAGAGAGAGAGAGAGAGAGAGAGAGAGAGAGAGAGAGGGAGATAACGCGATAATGGTGACAGTATCATCTTTCGCGAAAAGATATCATCTCCCGCTCGTGACGCGCGAAATATCGATGGTATCGGGTAACAGCGAGAGGAATAACAAAAATCGCTGCATTCGCAATAGTCGCGCGCGCGCGCGCGCGCGCGGCCGACGCGATTGAAATGCCAAACAGGGTACGCTTTCCGCCATCGTGCATTACAAGGAGGCCTTCCATGGAAAAGGAGCGGAGTGGCGGTCGTGGGTTTTCCGCGATGTCTGCGCGGGGTCAAGGAACGCCGAACGACACGGGAATACCTTAAATCGCGGCGAATACGCGAGAATACCGTAATGAAATTCGATTTAACATTCGAGGAATCCGCATCGAGACTCGAAATCAACAATCCCTCTGCGCTCTCGAGTTCAGTGCCGTCCGCGTTTCGTCTCAACGAGATAAGATGGAAGCTTCCGATGAAAGTGCCGGCTTCTCTCCTAGCTTTCTTCCTTCTTCTCGACGTTCGATAACGATCGGCGACGCGACCGGACAAATAAATCGCGCATCGCTGGCGAAGCTACGAGTTTGCCTCTACTGCCATTCGTCGCCTACGATCGCCGCGAGCGTCAACCGCCGTTTTCGTCCAGATCGCGTTTATCATCATCCGTGCAAATTGGCGTTGGCGTTCGTCGCGAGGTTACCGCGGGGTTCACCGCGATCGCAAAGGGCAGGCCCCGCTCGCGGCCGGGTCGCGAGCTCAGTCGCCGGCGACGTTCGTACGTGACGTTCCCGCGATTTCCACCCGCGGATTAAGCAGAAAACGAGGCGAACGCCCGCGGACAGTTCCGCGCCGGCTCCGCGGAAGTTGAGAAACTTAAGGTGGCCGATCCAAGGCGAACCGGAATGGCGGAACCGCCCGCTGGAAAGCCCGGGCCGGTTATTCGCCCAGTTCTGGGTGAACCCACCAGCGGATAGCGAAGCGAGAGGACGGGGGGGGGTGAGACGCGAACACTCGTGTCCGATTCTGCCGGTGCGCGTATAATGATATGCAGCCGGCGCTGATAAATAACGACGCGTCGTATTAAATGAACCGGTCACGCGACGGTTCGGTGGGCGGCTCGTAAAGCGCGGACGATCCGCCGATAAATGCCGAGGAATTAACTTTCGATCACGGCGATGATCGATAAGGATAGCGCTACGGGCGCGAGCGCGAACGGAGTCTCGCCAGCGTCGAATCGTCAGTTTAATACGTCGGCGATTAATCGCCCGTACTCGCCGCGGAGCGCTAGGCTGAGGCGCTTTATCGTGCTTGGCTGATCGCGCTAAGCGACGACGCTAAGCGGAAGCGCAAGCGCTACCTCGAGCAAACAAAGATTCCGCCGCGTACCCTCCGCAGTTCTCCAGCCACGTCCCGACATAATCGTATCAGACGGAGGGACAGAGAGAGAGAGAGAGAGAGAGAGAGAGAGAGAGAGAGAGA